>JARSSU010033717.1:0-45869 GCA_029619165.1 Eurosta solidaginis
ATTATTATGTGTAATTTGAGGTGTGTGTTGTGTATGAATGCATTCGAGAGTGCATGTCAAGTTTGAGCACCTTTTGTATACGAGTATTATGTTGCTATATGCGATTTTGAGTATTTGAAGACCGATTTTCTCGATTCTTCTTGATGTAAATGAACCGCCGCGTATTTAGAAGGTTTCAGATCCGGCCGGCTGGAGAAAAAATTCAACAATAGAAATGAGGCCTTGAAAACTAATTCCTTTTCGAAAAACCCTTATGTCTAGCATGTGTGTAAAATCAAAGCTTTCCAAAATTGGAAATTGAATGAACTGCAACTGGAATTGAAATCGGAGTATAAACTGGGCAGAGAAAAAGAAACCGAAACAGAAATAAAAATCAGAAAAGAACCTGAACATGAAACAAAACAGAAACTATAATGGAAAAGGAAACTGTGAATCGTAAATAGAAAAATGTACAGAAAAGAAACGGGAATAAAAATCGATCAAATAAAAAAACACAAAAACAAACCAGAACCGAAATGGAATAAAACTCAGCATCATAATAGAAACAAAACAAAATAACCCAAAACTAGAACCGTAATTATATTTCGAATCAAATTTCGAATGGAATCTGAATTGAAATCAAACAAAAATCAGAATGGTAGCTGAAAAAACTACAAAATCAAATTAGCTTAACAGCTGGCCAGACAAACGATCGGTACAGAATAAAAAATTCAACGAATGGATTTAAACCCAAAGAAGAATAACAGGAAACACATCATAGCTGCGCGCTGGCATCGAAAGAAACGGATACCGAGACATTAAAACCGCCTAACTTGAAAAAGACTTATCTGTAGCAGGAAAAGAACTAGCACACGCATCCAAAATCACAGTTAAAGGAACAAAAACACGAACGCAACTGGAATGTAGCCGAATCAAGTCGAACATTGAAATCAATGGAGACGAACCCGAATTACAACTACGATAGATCATATGCAAACGCATCAAAATATAAGAACCTGACCCGTACAATTAACCCGAATCAAAGAGTACACGAATGGATCTATCTTGGCAGTCACGATTCTAGATCAAATCTGCACTGCAGCTAAACCTGATCTGTCAAATAAAATGCGCTTAACAGAAGGGCGGTTAAAACGCGCTAAGTGTGCCTAAGTATAACGCAAAAAACGCGCACATATAACTTCGTCATGTACGTTTTATTTACTCTAGGTCGGTAGACCAGATACCAGACCGTTCAAAAACAGTCCAAACATCTATTGTGATACACGGAAGCTAGCCAAACAGCTGCGGACGCGAAGCCTTCAGCTAGCATGGAGAACAACGAAAATTTCGAGAGTGTGTCAGCGCTCCTTGTTGAATAAAATACGGTTAATGGCAGGGCTGGGTCAAAAGCAGTACGTTTCCATTGGCCCTTCACACTGCAGGCCGGGGTCAAAAGCAAGTGAGTTTCATTGACCTTTCACCATTGGGTCGTAACGGGGCATAAATCGTATGTTTTTCTATCCTAATTTACAATTCTACATCGACTTGACCTACTGTGCCGCGAAGCAGCACCTTCTAAAGTGCCACATTCTTACATCGTAGAAGTTTTCTATGTACAATATCACCATTATCACTAAGTGGGCCCATTATCCCTGTTCGCGATACTGATGACCAATGGGAGCCACAAGGAAAGTCAGTCTACCTCCACCCGACCACCTCTTTCCACTGCTTCTAAATTTCTGTGTCGTTTGAATACTTTCTTGGCCGGAGCAGTCTTTACCAGCACCCAGAAATACATGACCTTGCCAGTGAGACTTTTCGTTTTTTATTAATTACACTACCTTGATATCTGGCTCATACAGCTCATCATTATACCTCCTTCGATACTCGCCCCTCGGCATCGTGAAAAGTACCATAACTATTCCAGAGAACCACTTGAATCTCAAACACTGCAAAGGGACAGCCATCTAATCTTCTCCTCGACACCATCATGATTCGCGCCATACATCAGGACAGTATTTTGGGAAACTGTAGAATGCAGCGAGGTCGGGGTAAATTTTGGTATCAATGAAAGAGGAGCTGTCCCGAGCATATCTATCTAAAGTGCGAGATATAATTTAACAGTTATTTTGTTGTTAAAGTGCAAAAGCATAGGCAAATTTCTATAGCACTTTAAATTACAATGACACATCTGTTCAAAACCTGTAGTCCACATACATTATCTATATAGTTGCAACATAAACTTTAAATTGCATTTTTTGTATATTTCACATTCCTTTTTGCATTTGATTTGTTACTTATAAACTGTTTTATTAAATTCAAATCGGCGCTTTTGTAGCAACAGCCCATTTAGATGTTACTATATATATTATTTATTGAGGACATTTACAAAGCTGTGCTGCCACATAAACAAAAACAAAAAACAAATATAAATAGTACTTTCCACCTTCAGTAATAAAGAAAAAAGGAAAATATAATTTTCTTACTACTCACTTTGAACAGTTGAAACACTTTCGCGTAGGGAGGCCTTCGGCGCGCTTATAAAAAATACCACTGGGCTACGCATGCCAAGTCCGGTGTGTGGTATAACCGTGTAACTACGCCAACGACTCGATGTCCTCTGCGTAGGTACAAGCTTCTGTGGGCGGTGATGTTATGACCACACACCGGACTTGGCATGGCGTAGCCCAGGTGTTCTATATATAAGGCGCGGCCGAGGCGCCGCCTACGCAGTAAAGATGTTCTACGCAGGATACTGTGCATGAGCGCAGCCGGTGTTGGATCGGCTACACTACAATTCAAACATATAGGGTTATAAGGTATATCAGCTGCGTTCACGAATGCAACCAAGAGCTTTTTCAAATTTGGTAAATTAAACGTGCTAGAAAGTTAAAGATATATATACATCAGATGAAAGGTATTTTATGAGTTATTTTACGATTCTGCACAATTTGTGTTCCGTTTTTAGATGTGGCGCACAGATTTGTATGTCCTAAAATATATATACACATAACGTATACCCATATACACGTTGTATAGAAAGTTGCAAACTTACACAACACATATAACTTTACATTATAAGTTTGCCGCACTTTAAAATATGTAGATTTGTGATCAGGAGACACTCTCTCTTTCATTTGATACAAGTTAAACCCCGAAATCGTGCTACTAAACTTCGCTGCCGGTATTATGAGCGACTGTAGGGCGTGCTTTTGATGTCGTCGAGAGAAGGGCTTACTTTTTGTGAACCAAAATCCAAAGTTTTTTCATCATTGGCATTGCCTTGTCGATAAAGTTCAGAAATCCAAATATGCAAATAGAATGGAATGAATATTTTCCTTTCATTTTCTCATTCAATAAATTTAGTTTTTAATACGCTTTGGATGTTGTGTTTTCTAAAAAATATTTACAAACATCAACTAAAAACTGCTTTGAAATATGTTTGCTGACAATTTGGTAAATTGTGAAAATTGCCCGCAATAAACTATAGCAACAACAACAACAACATGCAATCCAAAAGCTACAACAATGACCATGCAAAACATAGCAATATTTGGCTCTAAGGAACAGAATTTAATTGCTATGCGAAAATCGAACATACAACTTTGGTCAAATAAACCAATCGCCGGCTATTCGACATTTATTGACTCTAGAAATACACACGTAGCCGTAGATGTGCATTTGTACGCATCTAATACTCGCAATATCAGCGTGTGACCGACTACCGCCACCAGCGACGAGCGTCATATGGGAAATTGTTCGCGTGCAATGCGTCAATAAAGAAAACAAGAAATGGGAATGAGAGCATGAACTTGAATGCTGCTACTGCTGTCGGGGGGCAGTGGGTGATGTTTGTGGCAGTGACCATGACGGCGGCGCCCAATTGATCTAAGCGCCTCTAAACAATTACGATCACATCCAACACATACAACAAACGAAATGAAAATGTAGAAAGGAAGTTCAAGTACGAGGAGAAATAATTATTATATGGACTGCTGTAGCTGATTATTTATGTAAGGTTCGGTTAGGTAGATTTGGCCGGTCCTTGAGGACCTCACATAGACTGAATGTGTCCATTGTGTAACCGATCAAACTGAAACCTCATTAAAAACCAAAACCGATGTTATAAAAATAACTCTAGGCGTAACCTCCGAGCACTTATCCTTTTTACTGCAAAAAGGTTAAAACTAATTTCGCCAGCAATGCTCCTCTTGCAAGATCTATGCGAGAATTTAATATTTTGTCTCAAACAATCGCCATTGATTTTTCAATGACCATTGAAGATTTCGTAAATCTTTATCGCTCGTTATCTATAGATATCAAAACTTGTTTTAAATGCTTAGCATATTGTAACGAATTTACTTGCAATTCCCCTTATTTGCAATCTTCTGCTAAGTTTGAATCACTAACTGTTGAATAATAACTCAACATTTATTTTTTAATTTTTATTTTTAACACTTATTACTTTGCAACAAATAAATAATGTAGCGCGTAACCTCCGAAGAGATCTAAGCGAGCTTCTCTTCAATTTGCGTCGCTCTTGATTTTCCCTACAATTGGCCGGACGGGACCTACATGTTTTATGCCGACTCCGAACGGCATCTGCAAGGCAGATGAGTTTTCACTGAGAGCTTTTCATGGCAGAATACAATCGGAGCGCTTGCCAGACACTGCCGAGGGGCGGCGACCCCGCTTAGAAAAATTTTCTTCTAATTGAAAATCTTATTTCTAAAATTTTGATGTTGCTTTGCCGGGAGTTGAACCCCAGGGCATACGGTGTGATAGGCGGAGCACGCTACCATCACACCACGGGACCGAACTCTTGCTTAATAACCAAACTGACGGATAGCTTAAATGAAACTGATCTATTGCCCGACAGATAGCGTGCGTAACTGAAACTGCCCATAGCGCCTTACCGCTGATGCTTTTTACTCTGTGATTTCCTCGTGGCATCTTCTAGGCGCTTCAGAATTTACTTAGTGAGTTATAAATTTCTCAGCTACAACTACAGATGTATAATTTTTATAGTTTCTCTAATACCCCATGCGCTTGTATATGTGAGCGACACTTCACAATCACAATGCATATCTTTTAGGAGCATTTAGATAAGATATCTGCATGTGCTTGTGCGTTGCTCTCAGCTGCATGTACCTACATCTGTGTAGACTATGATTGATTCTAGTTTATGCAGATACATAATGAGTGATCTATGGATGGGCATCAAGGCGCTGCTTAGCATCGGCGTAGAGATGTGCAGCACCCCTTAGTTTGCTAATATCGTAACATATTAACTTCTTAAGTTAGTATGTAAAATACTTGTATTCTTTAGATAAAATGTATGTACCTTTCTTAGTAGTCTGTAAGAAACTGTCTTTCATTGACGGTAATACAATAATAGAAATGATAACTATAATATATTAGTAAGCTTTCTAAGATCCTATGCAACTTGCTGTTGTGTTTCTAGATACTGATAGATATGATCGGCTCTAATTTCTGAAGTCATTAGCATGACAAAACGTGACTTCGATCGTCTTCCTCCTTCACCCCAGCAGTGTGAGTGGTGTGCGTCTGGAGTAGATTACAGGCATATATTGTTTATACTCAGCTGCGCAGAGCTCTTGCTTACTTACTTAATGGGCGCTTACCGTTCTACGATTATGGCCGTCCACAAGACGAAGGCGCGCCATCCTCTCGCTCGCAACCGCGCCATTGGTCACACCAAGGGGAGTTTAAATCGTTTTCCACTGGTCCTTCAAACGGAGTGGGGGCCGCCCTCTACCTCTGCTCCATAGGCGGGTTCCGATAGAAACACTTTCTTGGCCGGAGCATCATCTTTCATTCGCATAACATGGCCTAGCCAGCGCAGCCGCTGCGTTTTAATTCGCTGGACTATGTTGATGTCTGCGTATAGCTCGTACAGCTCATCATTAAATCTCTTCGGTACTCGCCATAGCCAACGCGTAGAGGTCCATACATCTTTCGAAGAACTTTTCTCTCGAACACTCCCAAGCCGCTTCATCTGCTGTTTATCATGGTCCATGCCTCTGCCCCTATATAGCAGGATGGTACGATAAGTGACTTGTAGAGTATGATTTTCGTTCGCCGAGAGAGGACTTTACTTTTCAATTGCCTACCTAGTTCAAAGTAGCAATTATTGGCAGAGCCACAGAGTATATTAATTTTCTTCGCATAACGGTAATCCATAACGGCATAAACTAATCGAGATAGATATAGACTTCTATATATCAAAATGATGCGGGCGAAAAAAGAAAATTCATTTAGCTATGTCCGTCCGTCCGTCCGTCTGTCCGTTAACACGATAACTTGAGTAAATTTTGAGGTATCTTGATAAAATTTGGTATGTAGGTTCCTGGGCACTCACCACAGATCGCTATTTAAAATTAACGAAATCGGACTATAACCACGCCCACTTTTTCGATATCGAAAATTTCGAAAAAACCCAAAAAGTGCGATAATTCATTACCAAAGACGGATAAAGCGATGAAACTTGGTAGGTTGACCTTATGACGCAAAATAGAAAGTTAGTAAAATTTTGGACAATGGGCGTGCACCGCCCCACTTTTGAAGGAAGGTATTTGAAACTTTCGCAGCCCTTGAAGATATCATGATAAAATTTGGCAAGAGCGTTACTCCTATTCCTATATGTGTGCCAAATAAAAATTAGCAAAATCGGATGACGAACACACCCACTTTAAAAAAAAATTTTTAAAAGTAAAATTTTAACAAAAAATTTAATATCGTTACAGTATATAAGTAGATTATGTCAACATTCAACTCCAGTAATGATATGGTGCAACAAAATACAAAATAAAATAAAATTTCAAAATGGGCCGTGGCTCCGCCCTTTTTCATTTAATTTGTCTAGAATACTTTTAATGCCAAATGTCGAACAAAAATTTACCAATACTTGTGAAATTTGGTAAGGGCATAGCTTCTATGACGATAACAGTTTTCTGTGAAAATGGGCGAATCGGTTTGAAGTCACGCCCAGTTTTTATACACAGTCGACCTTCTGTCTTTCCGCTCGGCCGTTAACACGATAACTTGAGCAAAAACACGATATATCTTTACTAAACTTAGTTCACGTATTTATCTGAGCTCACTTTATCTTGGTATAAAAAATGGCCGAAATCCGACTATGACCACGCCCACTTTTTCGATATCGAAAATTACGAAAAATTAAAAAAATGCCCAATTCTGTACCAAATATGAAACAAGAGATGAAACATGGTAATTGGATTGTTTACTGACACAAAATATAACTTTAGAAAAAACTTTGTAAAATGGGTGTGACACCTACCATATTAAGTAGAAGAAATGAAACGTTCTGCAGGGCGAAATCAAAAGCCCTTGGAATCTTGGCAGGACAACTATTCGTGGTATTATATATATAAATAAATTAGCGGTACCCGACAGATGATGTTCTAGGTCACCCTGATCCACATTTTGGTCGATATCTCGCAAAGGCCTTCACGTACACAACAAAGGGTCACTCCCTTTTAAAACCCCTCATTAATACCTTTAATTTTGAAGAAGGTTCAGAGGAAAAGCAAAGCCCCCATGGTGGAGCAATAAGCTGAGTCTTCTAAGAAGAGAGGTAACAGAAATGTTGAAGCTAGCATGGGCCGCGGAAAGCGAAGCGTGTCGGGGCGAGTTACAGGGATCTACTGAAGAGAAGCTCATGGAAAAGTTATGTACGGACATAGAGAGCTCCAGCGAAACAACACGGTTGAAAAAAGTTCTAGCAAGGGGAAACATAGTTCAGGGGCTAATAAAGAAAGAGAATTGGGAATGGTCACACAATAGTGAGGAATCCCTTGAGGTCCTTTCGACGCACATTCCCATTGGGAGACGGTTTAGAAGAACCAGCAGACATCATTCACACTTCGATCACGGAGCGGGTAGTGCCAGGCTCGGTGACCGATACCAATATCGAATGGGCAGTGAAAACGTTTTCCAAGTTAAAATCGCCGGGTGCAGATGGTATATTCCCGGCCATGCTACAAGTTTCAAGTAGGGCGGTCGTGGAGTGGCTTAAAATAATATTCGATAGGTGCATAAGACTGAATCATGTACCGCACTCTTGGAGAACTGCTCGTGTAGCTTCCTACCAAAGGCGGGGACGATCGGTCACGTGTATCCCAAAGACTATAGACCTATTAGTTTAACATCATTTCTGCGCAAAACCTTTGAGAGGCTGATAGATGTGTACATAAAGTCCACCGTGGATGAAAAGCTGCTCTCCACAACACAGCATGCGTACGCCAAAGGCAAGTCGGTAGACACCGCATTGCATAGGGTGGTAATAAGCATAGAGAATCCCTGGAATATAGGAATATTCTCTAGGAGTGTTCTTGTGCATTGCCGGGGCTTTCGATAATGTTTCTAAATGAGCATTATGGATGGTCTTAATTACATTAAAGTACGTTCAGCCTTAACCAGATGGATCGGCTACATGTTTAAATTGCAGAAAGATTATTTCACAATGAGGATTGCACGAGGCCACGAAATCAGTGGACAGGGGCACGCCGCAGGGAGGGGTGCTATCGCCTCTGCTGTTGACGCTGTTCATCAACCAACTGCTCAGGCGATTCGATAAGGGAGCCGTTAAGCTTACGCCGAAAGTGCCTAATCGAACTAATCGTTGTTCTTTGATGGATAGGGCGCTTCGGGATATTGATGCCCTGGGCATCTAATGTCGGGTTGAAAGTCAATGCGGAGAAGACGGATATGGTCTTGTTTACAAAGAGGTACAAGGTCCAAATTGGACCAGGCCTAAGTTAGGAGGGGTGACCTTACAGGAGAAAACCTTGACCAAATTATCTAGGAATCATCCTAGACAGTAAGCTTTCATGGAAGCTCAACGTGGAGGAGAGGGTGAAGAAGACCTGAACGGCACTTTATGCATGTAAAAGAATGCTGGAGTGTACGTGCGGGCCCTCTCTTTCTCATTGGGCTTTTACAGCGATTGTAGCCCTATCCTATACTATGGGAGTTCTTGTTTGGTGGAAAGCCACACAAAAAACAGCATACCTCAAAAGATTGGAGGGGTTATGCAGACTATCAATGCTTAGCATTACGAGAGCCCTGAAAACAACCCCGACAGCTGCACTGTGTGCCATTCTGCACATTCCACCTGTAGACCTGGTAGCAAATAACATAGCATTTATAACTGCAACCAGGCTCGTGCCTCGGGGCAGTTTGAGCGCCGAACATACGGCCATAGTAGTATAGCGTCATCAATCACAAGACGAACAGACTACGTGAATCCCTATCTGCGCCTCGAGGGAGATCCTAAGGCCACAATAGATGTGGACGGTTGGCGCAAGGGTGCGCAAATGGCGGACAAGGCGATACATGTGTACACAGATGGTTCGAAAATAGTGGAAGGAGTAGGGTCTGCGTATACTGTGCTGATCCGGAAATAAAGAGATCCTACAGGCTGCCGGATTACTGTAGCGTTTCCAAGCGGAAATATTAGCCGTAACCAAAGCAGTAGAAACCCTGGAAGAGAGCGTTTCCAAGCGGAAATATTAGCCGTAACCATAGCAGTAGAAACTCTGGAAGAGAATAGCTTAAGCTGCAAGCGTGTTAACTTTTATATTGACATTCAAGCAGCAATTAAAGCAATAATCTCACATAGCATAACATCTAAATGCGTGTTAGAGTGTAAGCAGTCCCTGAGAGAATTGGGACAGGGAGAAACATATATATATATTGGGTTCCAGGGCATATGGGAATAGATGGGAACGAAAAAGCGGATGAACTAACTAAAAAGGGCGCATCACTTGAAGCTTGCTGGTTAGACGTCCAATTAGACTGGCGAGATTAAGCGAAGGCGAGAGATGCACATGATCGACCTAGCGGGAAAGGCGTGCGTTCAAGCGCGGGGCTGTAAATGTCGAAGACTATATGTAGGTCTTACAACCTTACACTAACAAAGTTGCTTCTATCATTAAAAAGAGAGGGCTGTAGATTCATGACGGGTATTCTGACTGGACACTGGCGTCACATGCCTTTAAATTAGGCTTGGTCAGTAACAGCAGATATAGGAGTGCGGGTTGGAGGAGGAAACGATCGAGCCCGTTCTGTGATCATGCGCTGCGCTTGCCAGGCTAAGACTCCAGATATATGAGTGATACAGCTATCAGATCTAGAAGCAGAAAGTGGCTTAAGTCCTAGAAGCTTCTAGTATTTGCCTAGAGGGCGGAGCTATTTCATAACATAGGTCCTGGTTTTTGATTTGGTTTTTCAGTTTGGTCGTTAAAACAAACTTCTGGTAACACTAGGGACTTAACCAGTCGATGTGTGGTCCTCGTGGACCGGCCAGTTCAACGTAACCTAATATTTAATTGATACCCATATCGTAAAAACATATTCTAGAGTCACCCCTGCTACACCTTTATGGCGATATCTTCAAAAGGCGTCCACCTGTAGAACTAAGGCCCACTCCCTTTTAAAATACTTATTATCACCTTCCATTTGATACCCATGTCATACAAACACATTCCAGGGTTACCCTATATTCATTTACCTACATGGTGATTTACCCTTATTTTGTCTCCAAAGCTCTCAGCTGAGAATTAATGTTCGGTTACACCCGAACTTGGCCTTCCTTACTTGTTTTTAGTTGAATTAGAGCTCGCTAGGGGGATGAGGTCACACCACGAGAGAGGTAACTTTTTCAGAGACAAATAGTTTTTGCGGGCTAATTATCAGTAACCAAAAACGAAAAGTCAAATTTTTATTCGGCTTATTATCAATAGCCAACAATAAGCATGGGGTTATCGGTTTTTTATCGACGTGTCATTGGCTTGCTTCTGACATCTTATCAGATAGAAGTTTTATCGCATCTGTTACATAGCAAACATATTATTCCTCGATAAAAAGTAATAATAACCGGTATTTTTCAATTGATAACAAGCCCATAATGAACTGATAACAATTCTCATATAAGAAATCTATAATGTTCGATAACAATGCACAGATTTTTGATAACATAGCAACAACGTTACGGTAAATAACCGATATATTTCGACAACACAATCTATAACTTTTCGATAGTTTTCTAAATGTGAATGGATAGCTTGTGATAATAAATCGTGTTTCGATATTAAATTGATAACTTTGGCGATATCGCATCGATAGCTTCCGATGGCATGGTGATAACACGCCGACAAAAACTTGGTACACTTCGATAGCAACTCGATAGCTTTAATATAACAAATCGATACATTTTCTTACATATCCGAGTTAACCGACCCGTGAAAAAAAATTTGACGGCTTTATAATATGTATATATCGTCGGTCCCATGGAAGGCTAATACGATTCGTAGTTCGTGTGAAGAATAACACGTTTCCTCTTCTCGTGTGGAACGGTAACTCGTTTCAGCTTTTCGCGTGGAAGACTGACAAGTTACAGCTCTTCGCGTGAAATACACTCACGTTTCGGCTTCTCGTGTCGAAAACTTAAATTTAAATGGTGGACCACTCTTACCATTTTGGGGTATGAAAATAGATAAGATTCGATCCTCAGGCCTTCTAAACATTCCTCACAAAATTTCATGAGAATCGGTCGAGTCGTTGGAAGGAGTGTAACCACAATCGCTGTGATAGGATAATTTTTTATATAAGACTAGAAGACCCTGCAGACGTTGTCCTGCCCTAAATTTGGCCTATCTGCATACATTTTAATAAGCTTTTTCCGTCTCACTCTGCACTCTTCACTTTTTCATAATCCTTTTATTCACTCCTCCCTCCGTCTTTTTCGCTTCATCTATCTCTCTTTTCAATCTCCTTCTCTCTTTTCTCTTCTCTCAATTTCTTCTCATTCTTCTGCATCCCTTATTGCCTGTCCCAGAGGGTGGTATGTATTTTATTCCAGTCCCAGTCCCACTCCGAGCCTCAGTCCCACTCCCACTCCTAGTCCTAATCCCAGTCCCAGTCCGTCTCTGGATAAAATACTCCTCTGTACTAAAGCACTCATCAACAGCTTGATATCCATATTGTATAAACACTGTCTAGGCATTCACTGGCCCACGTTTTGGCCTATATCTCGAAACCCTAGTCACCCAGGGGTATGAAAAATTACCCTCTACCAACTAAAGACTCTCCTGAATTAAAAAAATGTCATAGTACTTCTAAATCGCGGCCCCCCTCAGAAACCCCCCCTCCCCCCACCCTCTCGGCGGGCCTGGTGATGTGCTATACTTGATATCATTCGCTATAATATTTTTTATTGATAAGCAGGTTGTTTAATTAAACACCAAGCAATTACACGGAAGTATATCCGCACCACCTGAAAATATGAGTGCCACCGCGTATACGTAACATTTTATTAGTACGTATAAACAAATAAAAAATTGCAGTAAAATAATACTGCGACTATAAATTGAGATATAGCCTATCCTATCCCTCAAGTTAGATCAAACTACATACGGGCTATAAAAGAAATTCAAAATCGGTTCAGTAGTTTAGGAGTCCATCGCGGCCAAAATGATGTGACACGTCTTTTTTTTATATATTAAGATTTAATTTCCTTTTCCTTCCTTTCATTCCATCCTTTCCTTTCCTCTCCCTTCCCTTTCTTTTCCTTTCCTCTCCCTTCCCTTCCCTTCTTTTCCTCTCCTTCCCTTTCCTGATACAGAAATCGAGAATTGAAAATGTAGCCAACGGCCTTAGGGGGTACTACTCTAACAACACATCTGGGTATAAAAATAAGTACATAATAACAACTAAACCAGCAAACTATTCGGCACTAAAATCCGTCACCCTATCAACAACATCACAAAGTATATACGACAACAAACCCCAGTTGGCAACACAAACTCATCAATGACAATAGAACATCAATGGTGAGTTGCTTAGCAATCAAAAAAAAAGCCGCAGCATCAATACCGACCAATGGAGCCACAGTAGATGCACTATGTGCATAGTTAGTTCACGTACAATTCATGACACCCATTATCCCATTGCTGAATAATGCAAAATGTTCAGTTTGTGTGACAAACGCAATTGCAACTTAGCTCCAATCGATGGTGCAACGAACAATAGCTTCAAACAAGAACAAAACGCACCTGTGCCAATGACAATGATGAAAATGATGATGCTGATGCTGATGGTAATGATGACGACTGCAATGACGATGACGACTCTAAAACGACAACGAAAACAACGTTAAACGCTCTTGACATCAACATTGAAACAATTGCGTGTAATGTTGTCGTTGCGGCATTGACAGGCGCGCAAATTGTTAAGTTTCTAATGTTGCAAATGCCCCACAAAGTCGATATTTAGGCGGCGCACAGTGTTGTTAAGTGGAAATAAAATTTAAAGATAGAATTATCGATAGAGAGGGAAAGATTCATGTTTTGTAAGGAATTATGAAAAGAAAAGAAATGTTGCGCACATAAGCATATGAAATTTCTAGAGGAGTCGTATTCACTTTCCTTTCACTCTGTGTGTAGGTCATTTGTGGACAGATCTTTATTATATTTGTAAAACACTTCAAATTTGACATACCTCCCGCATCAAGAATAAAATTGAAAGTCTTATTTAGATAGATGACAGATTTTCATGCAATGGCAGTAAATATAGGTCCTTTTTATTTCATATTAGCCTTAACTTAAGCCCACTAAAACTGAGATGGTCTTGCTCACTAGAAAAATAAAAAATTATATAGACAAGCTATACGTGGAAAACGAATGTCGCGTAAAGAGAAAAGAGCAGCCTACTGCACCTGCGAAAGAGCATTCGTAAAGAATGTGGACTGTAGTAATATACCGTCTATGGTTTTAACAAAACAGACAGCCGGCTAGAACGGCGTAGGTGTGGTGCTCTATTCTAATGGAGAGCGTTAGACAAGATGTGAAGGTGCAAAGCCTAGCATGCCTAGGAATATCAGGTGCAGTGCACAACAGAAATGATTAAATTCCATATTTTTACTTTTGCCTTTTCATCTGTTCGTGAAAGGTATGACCGCAAAAAGCACTCTCTGACTGAAAGGAACCAAATATGGAAGTCACCAACTATGGATACGTAATAATAATAGTTTGTCATGGAATGGACAAGACAAAATGGTTTGAAAGCTCATCTATTGCCTGACACGTTCATATTACGGCATTTGTTGACTTCGAAATAAAGTAGCTTACGGAAAAATGCAAAAGGAGCTAACGCAGTGATAGGGAAATTACGATTTCACAATCCGTAGTTCACTCGGGAATTCGATTGTTTGGTTTGGATTAATTAGAAAATGTTATCATCATTCATTGAGGCTTAATCGCCTAAGGAATATTGGTCTTTCGTAACCAGACACACCAACTATTTCTTGACCGTAGCGTCTTTGTCCATTAGCATATCCGGACAAAGACAGCAATGCCTTACAAATTTTTTTGATTACCAGTCATAAATCAAGACAGGTGTGATGCGCGACTTGTAGAGCGTAATTTTTGTTCGTCGAGAAAGGAATTTACTTTTCAATTGCCTACCCTGTCCAAAGTAGCACTTGTCGCCAAGAATTATTCTTCGTCTAATGCCTTAGCTCGCATTGTTTTCTGTGTTAATATGCCTTCCGGTCTAGTCCACGCTTGACCTTTTTCGATTTCATTCAGCCACATAAAATGACTTTACCAATGGGGCATTTATTTCCTTTAATGCTTTTCGCCAACTTGTCTGAATAAAAAAATCTGAGTTTCACCGGCCAATTGCGCCGCTTCATCAGAATGCGTGTTTTTCTGTTTATCACACTCGTTCGATGTAAGCACTGCGAATTTTGATAAATGCACTTCTTCTTGACCTGGTGGTCATACACATATCTGTTCGATTTGAGAAGAGAAATAACCACGCTCTTGGTGCAGAACTGGTAGTTTGCCGACAATGATTGAGAAGTGCAATGTTCAGAATTTGAGTATTAGAGTTTTGCTTAGAGTTCACATCCCTCTGAATGTGTTTCTACATCAGAGGAAACTGAGTGAAATGGGGAGGGATGTGTGTAAGTGGCTTTGCGTGAAATGAGTTGCCCCATACATTGGAAGTGGTTTTAGAGGTTGGTGATGATTCCACTCGCACTTTAAGTTTATAACAAGAGCGACCGACGGTCGCACTTTACTGATCTATTAGCTTTGGTTCCAGCAGGCGCCTACGTAAACCACATTTCCAGTCGAAAAGCCATTTCCTTGAAGTATGAAATGCATAAACTATTATGAAAATCTAAATGTATTTAAAAAATTGTTTACGGTGTAGAATTAGCGATAACGGTTTCTGTTAAAAGTGACCATCATTAACGAGATTAAAACTTTGTTTCTGTTAGCTAATTTTCGAAAAATTTCTAACGTATTTTAATTTCCGCCTAAGAGCTTACATGTTTATTACTAAGCTTTTGCATTGCTTCCATAGCGCAATAATTGGTTGCTTAGTTATGGGAGTAAGTAAGTAAGATGTTAACATTATTTGGAAGAAATTTGAGCCCGACACATGGTAGAATAATTAAGCGTTTTGCTTTTCCTGTGCACACTCTTTCTAAATACTATTTTCCACACCTTTACCACTGTAACGCATTATTTTTATTACACTTTTAATCACAACGACCGCGCGACAGTTGACGGCTTTCGATCGATTACTTTATGCACCGGTCGCGGCGGCCTTTCCAATGAGATATATGTATGTATGCGACTTTTCGATTTTCGTAGTAACAACGCCAGTGCTTTACAAAACGTCTGCTTAGTAGTAACAATGTGACAAGGATATTTCTCTGAGATGTGAGTTTGCACATTGGATGATGGGTAGAGAGTATGTACAATATAAAGGGGTGGAGTAAGTTTCAATGCGTCAGTTGTTTGAGAAAGTTGGCAATATTGTCGCTTTTCGTTGTGCATCAAATGTGCAATTAAACGACATTTATCAAGCTTTTTAAATCGTAGCCCAGCATTGAAACTAACTATGTAGTAGCAAACTGTATCATTACTCCTGTTCATGAATCGCAAACAGGAGTAGTAAGACAATCGTATTTTTCCAACACAGGTAATTATACCTTAAACGGGATGATATGCTGCAAATGGTCAATTGTCAGACTGCGATCAAAATATGTGCCTTTAGTTATTCCAAGGAAGACATTGGAGATTCGATGTAGTCTTTTCGAATGGATATCTAGCCACTGAGTAAGAATAATAAATTTCGATCTGGCTGTTACTCATCGTTGTAAACTCACAAGCTGACGGAAACAAATCATTAAAGGGGCCAGCAATGGGTTGCGACAAAGTAGCGTGTGGTGCGGTTTTGTTTCAAGCACAAGAGTTGGTAAAAGCCCCGACTAGGTTGACAGACCTGGTCTAAGGCAATTGAAACACAAATATGTTCCCTCATTTATGAAATTTTTTCTGCAGTGGAAAATGAAAGAGTTGGTGTCAGCGCCTAACCGAGGGCTGTGTTGATTACAATATTCTAGCATTTTTAGCCAGATTCGATTTCCCATAAGTGAAGATGTTTGCTTGACATGTCGATGAGGGTAAGTTAAAGAGCAAGAGTAAGGGAAGAAGGAAAGCGGTAGATGTGTGAAAGGAAAGGTGAGAAAAACATAGTTGGAAGACTAGGGCGACAAAAATAGGAAATAGGATGGGAGACGCAGAGATTCTGTTGCGGAAAAGGGAAGGGAGAAGGAAAACACAGATAGCAATAAAAAGTCTTTGTAAAGGAAAATATGAAGGAGTTTTGAAAACGAGAAGAGAAAGGTAAAGTGAAAAGGGATGGGGATTGAAAACAAAGAGGAAGGAAGGAAAGTCCAAAAGAGAGTGAAATAGAAGAAAGCAAAGAAAGTTCAAAAGATAGTGAAATAGAATAAAACAAAGAGCTAAGGAAGAAGAAAGAAGGAAAAAAGAAAAATTAACATAAAAATAAGATACAATAAAAAGAAAAAAAAGTAAAAAATGTAGAGAACTAAAATGAAAAAGGGAAAATAAATTAAAACAAATCAATGGAAGTAAGAAAGTCTAAGTTCGGGTGAAACCGAACATTGCATACCCAGCTGTAAACTTGAAATTCTGTTGTTGTTTGTTTTGTGTGCTTAATAGTGTTACAAGGCTTCGCAATAATACATATACATATGGTTCTATTCTGACCTAATTTTCGTTTAAAAGAAGCAAAAAGGATACAGAGGCTAACAACAATGACCTGAAGCGGGTAAGAATGCAGTTTTCCTTCAGATATGGGAATTTCCCTACTGTTTATTTTTAAACAAAACTATAACAGAACAATAAACATAAACACACAAGTGCCATTGTACTAAAAAACGTTATTACAAAAAGGGCAGGTTGGGAAATGCATTGTAAGAAAAGGGGAAGTGCCATGCCCGTTTTTCAGCATTTGGATCTTTTCCCATTTCTTGTTATAATAGCACAAAATACGATGGGTGCAAAACTATTTTTGCGCTTATATTTAACTTATTATTTTTGCCTACGACCCTTTTTAAAGACATTTATATAAAGTATGCGTGGTCCCTAAACAATCTTATCCATTTTTATTAGAAATATTTCCTGCTATAAGGAAAATATGTGTACCAAATTTTGTTATGATATGTAAATTTTTCTTCGAGTTATGGCTCCCGAAACATTGAAAATTTCTTGGACAAAAAAGGAGCGGTGCCATACCCATTTTCAAAAATTTTAGTGTTTTACAATTTAATGTTATATATAATTCAATTCAAAAAGTAAAATTCTATTGATACAAGCTCTCTTCCGCTATCTCAATATTTACTCAAGTTATCGTGTTAACGGACGGACGGACGGACGGACATGGCTCAATCAATTTTGATATAAGGAAGTGTATATCTATCTCGATTCCTTTATACCTTACCTGTACAACCAACCGTTATCCAATCAAAGTTATAATACCCTGTGTACAAGTACAGCTGGGTATAAAAACAAAAGGTTATAGTAAAAGATATTGCATAAGAAAAAATAGATGAAATGGAAAACAAAGGAAAGAAAGAAAAATATTAAAAACTAGCAGACCCGACAGACGTTGTTCTGCCCTAAATTTGGCCTATCTGCATATATTTTAATAAGCTTTTTCCGTCTAACTCTGCCCTACCCCTCTACACTTTTTCCTAATCTTTTTTAACTCCTCCCTCCGTCTTTTTCGCTTCATCTCCATCTTCGTCTCATTCTATCTCTTTCTCAGTCTCCTTCTCTCTTTTCTCTTCTCTCAAGTTTTTATACTTCTTCTTCATCTCTTATTGTCCGTCCCAGAGAGTGGTATGTATTTTGTTCCAGTCCCATTCCGAGTCTCAGTCCCAGTCCCAATCCGAGTCTCAGTCTCAGTCCCAGTCCTAGTCCTAACCCCAGTCCCAGTCCGTATTTGTATACTTCCCGGAAAAAAGCATCGTAAATACTAATATAGGCAAATTTATATACGAAATTTCAGGCAAATCGAATAGGACGTATGTAAATAGGTATGTGGGTATTATTAATTCTTGTCTTTATTTCGGCTTCGCATGCATATTTATCAGTTTTGCCAGGTTGATGCGACTAAATCGAATATCACAATGAACTTTAGAGCTCTCAGCAACAGCTCTCATTTGATATCCATAATACAGGCACATTCTAGGGGTATCCGGGTCCATGTTTTGGCCTATATATCGAGTCCGTAGTCACCCAGCGGTATAAAACTTAATTTGTACTAAAGCATACATCAACAGCTTCAATTTGATACCTAATGTAAAAACAAATTCTAGGTGTATCTGGTCAACGTTTTGGGCTATATCTCGAGACCCTAGCCTCCCAGTGGTATGAAAATTATCCTGTACTATAGCAACTCATCAGCAGCTTTCATTTGATATCCATATTGTATAAACACATTCTAGTGGTACCCGGGTCCACGTTTTGGGCTATATCTCGAGACCCTAGCCTCCCAGTTGTATGAATATTATCCTGTACTATAGCACTCATCAACAGCTTTCATTGGATATCCATATTGTATAAACACATTCTAGGGGTACCCGGGCCCACGTTTTGATCTCAAGACCCTAGACACGTAGCAAAAAAAAAGGTAGACATTGGCCGATTCTCAGACCTACCCAATATGCTCACAAAATTTCATGAGAATCGGTTCAGCCGTTTCGGAGGAGTTCAGCCTCTAAAACCGTGACAGAAGAATTTTATATATTAGAAGATAAGGAAAATAAGCACAAACATAATAATAGAAATATAAGAAAGAGAAAGAAAAAAATAAGAGGTAAGAGAAATATAAAAATAAATGAAAACGGACTAGGGAAAAATAAAAAGAAACAGAAAAAAGAAGACAAATAAAAATTAAAAGAAAAATAAGAAAGGAAAAGAAAAGGAAAAATAAAATAAATTTATAAGGAAATAGAAAAAGAGAGGAAAACAAAAAATAAAACGAAAATAAAGAAAGGGAAACAAAGAAGGGAAAGATACAAATAAAAAAAATTAAGGAAGAAATGAACAAAAAGGAAAAATAAAGTAAAAAAGAGATAGAAAAAAAATATTTTAAAAAAAGCGAACAACGGAACATTCATATGGCGTAGCAGCTAAAAAGGCTTGCACTGATGTGAATGTTGGAGACTCGAGTTCAACGCTCAGCTCCCGAAAAGCTAGCTGATGAAGAAGTGAAATTCAGAAACATGTCCTAGTAACCATCGCCGTTTGTAAACTTACAATTTTTCTCTAATATCAATTACAAAAACCATTGTATAAAGCAATATGAGCAAAGCTCGCTAATTAAATACATATGATCATATTGATATAATAGTAACAGCGGAAGTATTAAAAACAAATACTGTAAAAATCCGAACAAATGTTACTAAGCTTTCAAAAGCACGCCTAAAAATCATATCCACACCATTAGGAATAAACTACATACAGAGTGTATGTGCCTACATGGTGATCAAAAGGAATATAAACAAAAAAGGCAACTCTTAGAGACCAATTGTACAGCGAACAACGGAACATTCATATGGCGTAGCAGCTAAAAAGGCTTGCACTGATGTGAATGTTGGAGACTCGAGTTCAACGCTCAGCTCCCGAAAAGCTAGCTGATGAAGAAGTGAAATTCAGAAACATGTCCTAGTAACCATCGCCGTTTGTAAACTTACAATTTTTCTCTAATATCAATTACAAAAACCATTGTATAAAGCAATATGAGCAAAGCTCGCTAATTAAATACATATGATCATATTGATATAATAGTAACAGCGGAAGTATTAAAAACAAATACTGTAAAAATCCGAACAAATGTTACTAAGCTTTCAAAAGCACGCCTAAAAATCATATCCACACCATTAGGAATAAACTACATACAGAGTGTATGTGCCTACATGGTGATCAAAAGGAATATAAACAAAAAAGGCAACTCTTAGAGACCAATTGTACAGCGAACAACGGAACATTCATATGGCGTAGCAGCTAAAAAAGGCTTGCACTGATGTGAATGTTGGAGACTCGAGTTCAACGCTCAGCTCCCGAAAAGCTAGCTGATGAAGAAGTGAAATTCAGAAACATGTCCTAGTAACCATCGCCGTTTGTAAACTTACAATTTTTCTCTAATATCAATTACAAAAACCATTGTATAAAGCAATATGAGCAAAGCTCGCTAATTAAATACATATGATCATATTGATATAATAGTAACAGCGGAAGTATTAAAAACAAATACTGTAAAAATCCGAACAAATGTTACTAAGCTTTCAAAAGCACGCCTAAAAATCATATCCACACCATTAGGAATAAACTACATACAGAGTGTATGTGCCTACATGGTGATCAAAAGGAATATAAACAAAAAAGGCAACTCTTAGAGACCAATTGTACAGCGAACAACGGAACATTCATATGGCGTAGCAGCTAAAAAAGGCTTGCACTGATGTGAATGTTGGAGACTCGAGTTCAACGCTCAGCTCCCGAAAAGCTAGCTGATGAAGAAGTGAAATTCAGAAACATGTCCTAGTAACCATCGCCGTTTGTAAACTTACAATTTTTCTCTAATATCAATTACAAAAACCATTGTATAAAGCAATATGAGCAAAGCTCGCTAATTAAATACATATGATCATATTGATATAATAGTAACAGCGGAAGTATTAAAAACAAATACTGTAAAAATCCGAACAAATGTTACTAAGCTTTCAAAAGCACGCCTAAAAATCATATCCACACCATTAGGAATAAACTACATACAGAGTGTATGTGCCTACATGGTGATCAAAAGGAATATAAACAAAAAAGGCAACTCTTAGAGACCAATTGTACAGCGAACAACGGAACATTCATATGGCGTAGCAGCTAAAAAGGCTTGCACTGATGTGAATGTTGGAGACTCGAGTTCAACGCTCAGCTCCCGAAAAGCTAGCTGATGAAGAAGTGAAATTCAGAAACATGTCCTAGTAACCATCGCCGTTTGTAAACTTACAATTTTTCTCTAATATCAATTACAAAAACCATTGTATAAAGCAATATGAGCAAAGCTCGCTAATTAAATACATATGATCATATTGATATAATAGTAACAGCGGAAGTATTAAAAACAAATACTGTAAAAATCCGAACAAATGTTACTAAGCTTTCAAAAGCACGCCTAAAAATCATATCCACACCATTAGGAATAAACTACATACAGAGTGTATGTGCCTACATGGTGATCAAAAGGAATATAAACAAAAAGGCAACTGCTTAGAGACCAATTGTACAGCGAACAACGGAACATTCATATGGCGTAGCAGCTAAAAAGGCTGCACTGATGTGAATGTTGAGACTCGAGTCAACGCTCAGCTCCCGAAAAGCTAGCTGATGAGAAGTGAAATTCAGAAACATGGTCCTAGTAACCATCGCCGTTTGTAAACTTACAATTTTTCTCTAATATCAACTAATTTTAAAAAAATTTATGAAAAACAGAAAAGAAAAGTTAAAATTAGGAAGAAGTTATAAGGATAAGAAAAATAAAGGGGTAAGAAAAGAAAAGGAAGAAGATAAATCAATTAAAACACTAAAATTGGAAAAAAAGGTGAATAGGAACAGTAAAAGTTAAGGTAAGGAGTAAAGCTACAAAGAAAGGGAATAGGCAGGGGAGAAAACAGCAGAGGAAAGAATTATGCAATGGCTTTTTCTTCGCAGTTTTTATGCTTTAAACTAGTTTGTATATCCCATGCATGATCCCATAGAGCTAAGTAAAAAATATCGTGCTAAATGTGTATACAATGCATTGTCTTCTTAGCAGTTTCGAAGCCAACTCCAGCTTAATCCTTTTAATTTAACCTCTGCCAAAATTCCAGTTTGAGCTGCCGACTATCTTTAAGTTTTCCACAGACTCTGGAAGCTCCAATATCACTGGAAAGTATTGTATTGTAGTTGAAAAAGAGCTACAAATATGTCCCCTTCGGATTAGTTCGAATTCATTTCCAGTCACGAACAATTATTTCTACATCTTCTTTGGTGTTCACTGCAGGGAAACTATGCCGTCTACAACGCACATACATATAATGTTTATATTTGATATTTGCTCAATGTCAACTAGCAAGGATTATCGCACATATGTATGTATTGCAAAAGTGACTTTGTATGTGCATATGTACATCCATTGTTTGGTAAAGCCAATTTTGATATTCGCAGTTAATTGCGAATCGCTTTGAACGCACAAACATTGCCGCATTTCAAAATCGAATGAACCAACGAAGGCCGACAATGTTTAGCTAACATGCGGGTTAATAAAAGGGGAGGTCACTTATGTACCAACTAAGTTTAATAGGCGACTGTCTGGACATCACTGAATTTCAATTAAGGATCAAAGGTTTGTTGTATGTACTCCCTCTCGGCTTGCTTGTTAACAAAAAGACCACATAAATACTTATGCATGTGTATGTGTGAGTGCATGTCTACTAATACAAACACAAATTCAATACTCCTCATATATCGTCGGCATTCAAAAGATAAATATTAAGATACAAGATACCATCAATTTGGGTGACGCCAGTTTACTACATTAATACAATAGTTAAATACAAAAGACACAAATATATTGCACAATATAAATGCTTTAAAGTTGTTAACACTTGTCTTAATTGAATAGTTAAGAGGTAATTTAAGATGGCTATGTTATTTAAATGACAACTTCAGAGCTTATAACTCATTCAGAAGTATAGATTTTCTAAAGGATTGTTGAAGATTGCAGGTGTCTGGCTGATGGTGAATTGTCTGTGTGGGAAGTCACTTTTGCAACGTTCATCCATTTCAGTTTTTCTTTAAGGGTTGGGGTACTTCATAATTTTCAATTCATAAATTTCAAATCAATTATTTTGAAGGTGGAACTTCGATTTTGTCTCGTATAAGATGGAGTATCAGGGTAGATTAAGTTACGCTGGTCTTTCCGTGAGGACCTTAGCTGGACTGAATGTGTCCATAGTGTTACCAGAAAATTTTTAACGACCAAACTGAAAAACCCTATCAAAACCTAGGACCCATTTAATGAAATAACTCTGGAAAATACTGCAAGCTTTCTAGGACCTATGTTACTTGCTGTTTCTATATCTGATAACTGTATGACTTCTAATAGCTGCAGTCTTAGGCTGGCAATCGCAAGGAATGAGCACAAAACGTACGCATTTCTTTCCAGAAGGTAGTGTTCAGTCAGAATAACCGACATAAGTCTACACTTCTGTAATTTTAATAATAAGTTTAACTTTTTTAATCTAAAGTTGTAATACCTACAAATGATCTTCGAAACTTTACACCCCGCGCTTGGGTCCACGTCTTTTCCACTTGGTCGATCATGTGCAACTCTCGCCTTGTCTTAATCTCGAATTTTTTTAGCTCATCTGCTTTTTCATTCCCGTCTATTCCCAAAAGCCCTGGGACCTAATATACATAGATGTATGCTTCTCCTTGTCCCGATTCTTTCCAGGAATTGCTTACACTCAAACACTTTAAATGATGTGCTTTTCGTCATTATTGTTTTAACTGCTTCTTGGCTGCTAATATAAAAAATGAAGCGGGTGTAGGTTAAGCTATTTTATTCCAGTTTTCTTAGAACTACAACAACAAAAACATCTCTTACACGAGGAAGACCGAAACCCAAGAAAGCTACAGGCAGAGCACCTATATATCGTGGTAACTAACATCTGAAGGAGGTAATACAGACTTTGTCTATTTGGGAACAATCATTGACAACGAAAATAATATGAGCCTCACAACTTAAGATGATGACATAAGGCCAACGCTCATAACGACAATCGACCTTTTTATCAGTTCCAATGGCCACAATGGTCCAAAGTTAATAGCGAGTATGCTACTGCCACTATGTGGCGGCCAACAGGGTTACAATTTTCGAAATGATCATAAGGTCAGCTCCTTTTATTCAGTTGGCCATCAACTACATTGTGAATAGATGGGAATGAAAAAGCGGATGAACTAGCTAAAAAGGGCGCATCCCTTGAAACTTGCTCCGTAGACGACCAAATTTGATTGGGCGAGATTAAGAGAATGCGAGAGGACACATGATCGATCAAGCGTGGAAGGCGGGGCTGTAAAATGTCGAAGATTTGTGTAGGTCTTACAACCTTATCACTACAAAGAGAGGACTGTAGACTCATGACGAGTATTCTGACTGAACACTGCCTTCTGGCTTTACATGCCTTTAAATAAGGCTTGGCCAGTGATAGCAGATGTAGGTGCGGGTTAGAGGAGGAGACGATCGAGAAAATCTTGTGGTCTTGCCCTGCGCTTACCAGGCTAAGACTCCAACTATAAGCAGTTATACAGCTGTCAGATCTATTCCTTGAAAGCTTCTAGTATTTGCCAAGTGGCCGGAGTTATTTTATTACCTAGGTACTGGTTTTTGATAGGGTTTTTCAGTTTGGTCGCTAAATAAACTTCTGGTAACACTACGAACTCGTTCAGTCTATATTAGGTCCTCACGTGACGGCCAGTTCAACTTAACCTAACCCAACACGTCTTACAAATAATAAAGTCATCAGTGGTGATAAGGCCAGTTGATCTAACTGCCAATCGAAGTGGGCATAACATCAATTGACCTTTTGGTCGTTGACCTTATGTCATTACACCCAAAATACATGTCGTAGAGTCAGTAGGGTTATTATATCAACATACACCTATGGCAAAACGCACATTGTGTGCGATTAATGTGTTGAAAAAAAATAGATGTATCTTCAATTGCCAGCCATTGGCTTCTAGTCCAACATTGCGATAGTGGCAAATCTTGTCAAACCCAAAAAAATAAGTACAAATAGTTTAATCCTTTCTGTGTTTTGGTTTTCTTCATCAATTCCACCTCATTCTACACTAACAAAAAAAAACACTTACCTAAAATGAAGAAAATATTTCCTACAAAAAAACTTTCTATAATTGAGGAAAATTTCAAATCAATGAATAAGAGCTTGTTATTATTGTATACAAGTATAATAAATTCTCTCATCAAGCCCACTTAATTGAATATATCTCGAATGTATTTACATGTACATACAAATAAATATTCCAACCAGAAATCCACGGCCGTGAAAGTTACAAAATTATATTTTTAATTGTTTGTGTGCAATTTTCTCCATGGTTTAAAAATTATTTCAACAACCAAGAAAAAAAGTAGTTCAATTCTTAAGAAAATTACTTGTCTAGATTTAGGGAAGGATCTATACTGCGAAACATTGGCAATTTCGATACATCACAATGTCGCTAGTAAATAAAAGCTGCTAGACAACAACAGCAATAGCCCCGTCACATAAGCTGGTTTTCATATAGACTACAGCATCGTGCGCCGACAGATGAGTTGACTGCATGTGTTTGTATGGGGATCGTCAAATAGGTTATTCTTATGTGTTCGTCCTTTATAAATAAAAGACAACAGTGAATATAAGCTGTTCGGAAGAACTCCAGACCCTGGGAGAAAAAGTCAAACGAGGCAGCTAGGTGTGTTATAGTCAATCATTTTAATTTTAGCACGTCCTAACTGAAGTACGCGAATACATTTCGAAGCTCTACTACCAGAGTAGTGCTGTAAATATAGAGCATTTTATATGCAGAACATGTGAGCTGATTTATTCGATATGTCAGTGATTCGAACGATGACAAAAGACAGATAATAATCGATAATTTCTTAAAATCCGCTGTAATATCATTTACCTATTTTCCTTATTTTAATAGCTATTTTCCTCGATTTTAGCAAAACCTTTTTGAGTATATTGATTAGTTAAGTAAATAATACCTGGGCGACCAAGCTTTGGTCGGCAATCTTCGAGTATGCCGCACAACATACTTTGTTCTACATGTCATCATTAATCAAACTCTACTTTTTTATATGTACATATATTATATATTTTTACTTGTCAATATTTGATTTCCTTAAAAATAGATTTCAAAAACATATTGTGACGAATTTACTGAAATTCCGCTTCTTCCAAATCTTCTACTAACTCTCGAATCACTAAACTGTCGAATAAATATCCACTTTTCAATAATGCAAAATGGCCTTTATTAAAGTACTTCACAATAACACTTATACTTCGTAACTGATAGCTTGCTTAAGTCAAACTGATTTTTCGTGCCTCAACTCTTGCTGCTTTTATGCTGTGCGGTTTCCTCGTTGACATATTTCTATACGCTTCTATTTCCAGAACTTACTAGTTAGTTATCAGCTGTAACTACAGATGCACGAATTACAGCTTCTCTCATAACCCATGCGTATGTATATGTGAGTGATACTTGCACAAATGATTGCATACTTTTTGAGTATCTTAGCTATATGCATGTGGTTGTGCGTTGCTTCTCCGCTGCGTGTACGTACACATGTGTAGACATAATGATTTATTCGTTTATGTAGATACAAGTGACTGCCTGCTTTATTGTAATTGTGGCTCCATTTACTTAGCATCAGACTAGAGATGTGAGTATCACTTAGTGTCACTAATATTCGTCACAATATCAAACACTAACCGCAAAATGAACTGGAATGAAACATTTTAAATGGATAATTCCAGCCTATAGTATAAGGGATTGTTATGACAATTAGTGAAATCAAGAACTAAGGTATTTAGGTTTAGTATCTTCATGCGCCGAATGATAATTTTTTTAATTATACGTTATACACTATGAAAGTCTCACAATTTTATTACATTCCAAAAACTTGTGAATTTCACGAATGGCAACTATCAGTTAGTTTAATTAAATTTCAACTTACTTCCCTAAGCGCAATCTCTTGGTAAGTAGTTAAATGGTTAGATGTCATTTTCAAATTGAACATATGCCTCTAGTGTTCAAAGGTAGCAAATTACCATGGTGAGATATCTTCTTGCTATTGTGAGAAATCTTTCTAATATTAATCTGTGAGAAATTGAAATTATTAATTTCATATTTGCCAAAAAATATGCATTTAAATATATTTTGCTGGAATTTGACACGGTGCCTAGATATTGCATTTCAATTTATTAGCGTGTGTGAAATTAAGAAAATTAAGTCGAATCATGTGTAAGATATCTTTACAAAGATTTTAAACTTTAGTGTTCTCCTTTAAAGCTTTAATGGAATATGAGTAAGTAGAGTACTATTTCGTCTAACTACCTCAACCCTAAATGGCAACCCTACTCAAAAATGTCCCTATTGTAATACGGAGAGAAAAACCTTTCATTTGATACCCATATCGGCATATCTCATGCAATTTATTTTTAATTTCGAATAGGGGGCAACTCTAAATGGCAACCCTACTCAGAACTGTGTCTATTGTAATGCGGAGTGAAATACCTTTCGTTTGATACCCATATCGGCATATCTCATGCAATTGTTTTTTAATTTCCAATAGGTGGCAACCCTACTCAAAAATGTTCCTATTGTAATGCGGAGTGAAATACCTTTCGTTTGATACCCATATCGGCATATCTCATGCAATTTATTTTTAATTTCGAATAGGTGGCAACTCTAAATGGCAACCCTACTCAGAACTGTGCCTATTGTAATGCGGAGTGAAATACCTTTCATTTGATACCCATATCGGCATATCTCATGCAATTTATTTTTAATTTCCAATAGGTGGCCACCCTACTCAAAAATGTCCCTATTGTAATGCGGAGTGAAATACCTTTCGTTTGATACCCATATCGGCATATCTCATGCAATTTTTTTTTAATTTCCAATAGGTGGCAACCCTACTCAAAAATGTTCCTATTGTAATGCGGAGTGAAATACCTTTCGTTTGATATCCATATCGGCATATCTCATGCAATTTTTTTTTAAATTTCGAATAGGTGGCAACCTTGTGAAACATTCTGAGTGGACACACCTAGGTGGAAAGTCTTAGAAGGTGATACGTTATCTCTGTGCCAAATTTCATTTAAATCGGTTGAGCCATTCCCGAGATCGTTCGGCTATACAAACATACAAATATACAAGAATTGCTCGTTTAAAGTTATAAGATACCGCTAGTTTACCTTTTAATACGATTGTTGTTGATTTTGTTTTTATGTTCACAGGCCAATTGCACGATTTTTATGTAATTTTTCGAGCGATTTGCCTGCGGTGAATTATTATTGCCGAGATGCTAAAGCGCGCAAATGCAATTTGGTGTATTTAGTGTTTTGTATAGTTGATTTACACTAACTGTAGTTGTGAGACAAGAAATTGATAAGAAAATGTTAGCTTAGTAATTCACATTGGCGCCGACAGCAAATGACTGCGAACGACCTGCTGCTGCCAACGTTACCACCAACTAAATGCACTCTTTTCAATTTTATTTATTTCTATTTATAATAAAATATTATTGAGTACGCTTTATTTTCATTTATTAGCTTTTTTATTTGTTGATTTTATTGGTTTTAGTCAAATTTGTTTTAAATTGTTCACAGCATTATCAACAATTGTTGTTACAACATAACAACAACAACAATTTTTTTGCACAACAACTATTACAAATGCAAAAACATACATACATACAAATAATATAAATCCGTGTTTATTTTACAAATGAAAAAAGCAATAAAATGAATTTAAATTTAAATTTAATAGCTCTCCGCTCTTTGCTGTATTGTTGCTTTCAGCAGGTTGCACTTGTAGATCGCTGAATGTATACCACTGCTTGTTCACAGATCGTGATGTCACGATAATATTTTGCGCAAACTGCGATTTAACTATTGCACATACATACAAATATATGCATGTGTTATGGGGTTCAATCTTTTGTATGTACCACTTACTCATACTCCTCTCGATTGAACGATTAGCCGAATTCTAAATATCCGAAAAACGCGCTTTCATCAACTTTAGAGTGTAAAAATATATAAAGAATATACAGATAATCTTTTCGCTGTCCCCCCAATAATGCCCTCCGCAAGGTCATTGAATCCGCGTATGCTCGTTTCATTCCTGCTGGGAAAATTCCGGAAATCCGGCCAAATTTTTCAACAGAGGCCGCAACTTTATCGAGAGAACGTGTCCTAGTAAGACAGCAAGACACATAGCGACCCTCAAATTAGAGATATAAACCTGCGCTTTAGACAACTTGTAGACAAATACATTCCAGATGAAATGGGGAGAACACCTAAAAAACTGTAACCTCTCTGCCGGTGAAGGTAAAATTTGGCCAGCAGTAAAGTTATTATTAAACCCGACTATGCACAATGACAAAATATTCGTTGCCTTTGCCAATAAAGTACTTCTGGATGCAGATAAATGCGCGAGCGCTTTTTGACGGAAATATATAATTCAAGCCATGGTTGACAAATCTAGAAGGTGCGCCAACAGACTCGCACGCAAGCATAAAAACAGCGCGTACCCTATTACCATCACCCCCAAAGAGGTTGAAGAAGCCATCAAACTTGCTAACGTTGGCGTCTTCAACCTGTCTCTGTCCACTTTAGTCATCCCTAAAAAATGGAAAATGGCGAGGATGATGCATGGAAAACTAACTATCGTAGGAGACTCATATAGCCGTATATCTCTCATAACGGCAGTAGCACATACACTTGAAGCCGTCCTGATTCCTTATTTTACCGCAAACCTGCGACTTACCAATCATCAGCTTGGCTTCCAAAAATTACATAGCACCACAACCGCGCTAAACGCCATCAGCATTATATTTTATCTTCCTTACCACTGTAGTACACGTCGGAAGGCGACGTTATCTTACCTCATCCATCAGCTCGATTATGTCACGAGGCCTAAAGCTAGTATAAAATATAAAATAGCAATAAAGAAGTCGATTGGCATAAGCTCTTTGATCATGCTATGGTAATTCCAAAAGATATCTCGATGCGGAGAGAGGCGCAGGTGTGGTATGCAAAATGGTAATAGGAAAGTCTTCAGTGTTTCTTCCGACGGGGAAAAGAAACATGATAGGGCGATAAAAGAAGCTTTAAACATTGATGGTACTTTAGCCATTCAGCCTGCATCGGGAATAAAGGAGGCGGAAAGATTGAGATGCAGGAATTCTGAGCTATATGGACCTTATCAATGATAACTTCAACCCCTATTTTAACTTAGTGTTTTTAACAACTTGCATTTGCCTTCGCTACCGGTGTTAATAAAATGCAATAATAATATACGAAATTACTTCGGTATGATACATTCAGAGGCATCGAAAAATATCCAGTTGCTTAGCTGTTTTTACAGTGACCATCTTCTCCCTCCTCCAATTTCTTATTCTCGCTATCAAGAGGCGTAATGAAGTCAGGCTGATCCTGTTTATTTCTCCACACACCAATTAATTTAATTTAATCGCCACTACCTCACATTTCTCTGCGCTCCATTTCAGATCGCATCAATCATGCAATTACTATAAACGCCATTTTTCTTACAGCAGTCTACAATTCTATGTGTTTTCACATTATGAAAACTAAATTCCTCGTGAATGGTTCCTCCCCAAAAACTTTGTATTGAGTCTTTCGCCGTGAAAACGAAGGCAACGAAACATTACGTGTTCGACGTTTTCTAATTCAGTGTGACAGTGTGGACACAACGGATCCGGCTCCATCCAATGCCTTTTTAAATACTCCTTGAAACTTCCTGCGCTGACTCAATATCTGTGTGAGGTGGTAGTTTAGTTTGCCGTCTCTCCGCTCATACCATTCCTCTGGTGTCGATCTTGCCACCTTAATATTGTTCGTGACCTTGTGCTTTTCATGGCATCTTCAAATGGTCGCCCGATTCCAATGTCATACAGATTGATCATTTCACTTAGCGCAGATCTACCGAGATTTTCCGCAATAAAACAAGGATTGAGATGTCGGTCACGATCCGATAAGCACTTGCTATTAGCATTGCTGTTAGTCGATAGGCACCTAAGGTATCGTTTTAGTGTTATAGTTAAAATTTATGCCCATTTGGTGTTTCGTATGATATTAGCGAACTGGTTTCGTTGGACAATAGCGGGCGGATAACCTCGCCTCTGCCGCACAAGGGATCCTTCTAATTTACTGAACTGCTCCTTAAAAGTGAGATTTGAGTCAGTGTTTACTTCTCAATATTTCAAGTAGGGCTTTGCATTTATTTGACACACCCGTTAGGAGCAACTCATCGGCAGTCCACTTCCAGCTCAACAGCACCACTTCTGTTTTAGTGCCAGCCATCTCCAACCCAATATCCGTCAACTATTTCTTTATAATTACTACGTCGTCATTACACAATGCTTGAGCAGATCTAATTTCGTTTTCACTCCTACACCCATTTCATCATCTGCATAGCCGACAATTTGTGTGTCTCAGGGAAGGTTGATCTATAGCACACCGTTTTACGTGACATTCCATAGCTTAGGATTGAGCCCTGAGAAATGCCTATGGTGATGTTGTGCTTTCTTGGTTCCTCATCCGTATGAAAGAGGAGTACAATTCATGTAGACATTTCTACTTGATTTTAAGTGTTATATGAGCATATATATACACATCGACTACAGATCGCTTTCAAGCAGCGATGGTGGCATGCCACAGGCGGCGGAACGCTGCTGCACCCACCACATTGCATGTATAGTTGCTGCTGGCATTCAGTCACTTACTTACAGCTGCCAGTGCTCAACACGAAAAAACATGAAAATATGGAATACAAACCGCAGGTTGCAGCAACGCGCTCTCATTGCATTATATAATATGATTTAGCATGCAGCAATACATTTGTACATCTACACAAACAAACATCATGGGCCGCATGCATGCAATAGGACGTGCGCCCGCGCATGTGCAACAATTTAGTTTGTATTACCATTGAAATGCTCGATAAACCACAATGCGGCTGTGACTTTTTGCGTTGTAAGTTAAGGGAAAACAAAGAAGAACAAAAATTTATAAAAACAAAATAAAAATGTTGGCACAAATCTACTATTACTATAACAAAAAAGAATGGCTGCAAGAATTGCTCTGCCTCTCGCTGTTTTCTCAACTCGCAACCAGTGTTGCCATTTGGGTGCTTTTGGAGCCAGATCTAGCCCTTTTCTTTTGAGTTTAGCTCCAAAAATTCCGGTTTAGCTCCTAGCTCTTTTTTTGGCCCTCTTTAAAATGTTTGCCCCTTTTTGGCTCCAAATCTATTTCGGCAATAGGTATTGTGAAATTTGTAATGTGTTTTATATGTATCCAAGTTTCATTTTATTTATTTCGTTATGTATGAAGTGGCAACTCGGCACCCAACTGGTAACAAAAACTTTAATCGATAAACTGTGTCATGAGGTTGTATATTTGCTTTCCAGCTTGTGCAACAGCATAGTGTCACCTTCTAAGGGTTTCGTCCTTTAACTTCAGATTATAATAAATTTTTCTCTCCCGTATCTTATTTCCATTATCTTTGAAGAATATATACGAATTAAAAAATAAGATAAATGTATAGACGAATTCATTGAAAGAAATATACTTAATATATGTCGCGACTTCATAATTAAATTAATAGAGCAATTAAGGCAACGCTTGCCGCACAATATAGAAACGCTTAGCAAAATAGATTTCGTTGAAAACACTTTGAGAATTGTAAAACCTCAAAGGTTCCCATATTTCACAAATGAAAAAAACAAGTATACCACTGATAAATTAACGAGATTACAAATGCAGTGGAAAAATATCTATCTCCAAAATTGGAAAAATGTGACGTTCCAAAAACTTGTCGATTTTGTGCTGCCACTAAGTAATGCTGAAAGTGCAAGAACGTTTTGATTAAAAGTAAACACAGCAACAAGATGAGTTTAGTTACGTTGGCTTCGCTTCTGAAAATAAGAAGTGGTCTTAAATGGCTGAATAAATGCTGTCATGACTTTGATTAGTGGTGATTTGTACACCGTAGGACGCTCAAAATTAAATAAAAAATTGGAAACATTTTAAATTAATTTTTATCGGCCAACATTTTGAAAAGTCGTATTTTTGGCTAACCTATAGCCGTGCCGTCATCGTAGTAGTGTGAAAAATTCTTCTTACTTTTTCACTATACCATACCGCCAAATGGCAAAACAAAGGTTGAAAAAAACGTTTAAAAAATATAAAATGAACTACAAAAGTAGAAGGCTAAGTTCGGGTGTAACCGAACATTACATACTCAGTTGAGAGCTATGGAGACAAAATAAGGGAAAATCGCCATGCAGGTAAAATGAACCTAGAGTAACCCTGGAATGTGTTGTATGACATGTGTATCAAATGGAAGGTGTTAAAGAGTATTTTATGAGGGAGTGGGCCATAGTTCTATAGGTGGACGCCATTTAGGGATATCGCCATAAAGGTGGATCAGGGTTGACTCTAGAATGCGTTTGTACGATATGGGTATCAAATGAAAGGTGTTAATGAGTATTTTAAAACGGGAGTAATCCTTAGTTCCATAGGTGGACGCCGTTTTCGAGATATCGCCATAAAGGTGGACCAGGGGTGACCCTAGAATTTGTTTGTACAATATGGGTATCAAAAGAAAGGTGTTAATGAGTATTTTAAAAGGGAGTAATCCTTAGTTCCATAGGTGGACGCCGTTTCGAGATATCGCCATAAAGGTGGACTAGGGGTGACCCTAGAATTTGTTTGTACAATATGGGTATCAAAAGAAAGGTGTTAATGAGTATTTTAAAAGGGAGTAATCCTTAGTTCCATAGGTGGACGCCGTTTCGAGATATCGCCATAAAGGTGGACCAGGGGTGACCCTAGAATTTGTTTGTACAATATGGGTATCAAAAGAAAGGTGTTAATGAGTATTTTAAAAGGGAGTAATCCTTAGTTCCATAGGTGGACGCCTTTTCGAGATACCGCCATAAAGGTGGACCAGGGGTGACTCTAGAATGCGTTTGTACGATATGGGTATCAAATGAAAGGCGTTAATGAGTATTTTAAAACGGAGTAATCCTTAGTTCCATAGGTGGACGCCGTTTCGAGATATCGCCACAAAGGTGGAGCAGGGGTGACCCTAGAATTTGTTTGTACAATATGGGTATCAAATGAAAGGTGTTAATGAGTATTTTAAAAGGGAGTGATGCTTAGTTCCACAGGTGGACGCCGTTTCGAGATATCGCCATAAAAGTGGACCAGGTGTGACCCTAGAATGCGTTTGTACAATATGGGTATCAAACGAAAGATGTTAATGAGTATTTTAAAAGGGAGTAATCATTAGTTCCATAGGTAGACGCCGTTTCGAGATATCGCCATAAAGGTGGACCAGGGGTGACCCTAAATTTGTTTGTACGATATGGGTATCAAATTAAAGGTATTAATGAGGGTTTTAAAAGGGAGTGGTGGTAGTTGTATAGGTGGTCGCCTTTTTGAAATATCGCCATAAAGGTGGACCAGGGGTGACTCTAGAATGCGTTTGTACGATATGGGTATCAAATGAAAGTTGTTAATGAGTATTTTAAAAGAGAGTAATCCTTAGTTCCATAGGTGGACGCCGTTTCGAGATATCGCCATAAAGGTTAACCAGGGGTGACCCTAGAATTTGTTTGTACAATATGGGTATCAAAAGAAAGGTGTTAATGAGTATTTTAAAAGGGAGTGGGCCTTAGTTCTATAGGTGGACGCCGTTTCGAAATATCGCCATAAAGGTGGACCAGGGGTGACTTTAGAATGTGTTTGTACGATATGGGTATCAAATTAAAGGTATTAATGAGAGTTTTAAAAGGGAGTGGTGGTAGTTGTATATGTGAAGGCGTTTTCCAGATATCGACCAAAATGTGGACCAGGGTGACCCAGAACATCAGCTGTTGGATACCGCTAATTTATTTATATATATAATACCTGCCAAGATTTTAAGGGTTTTTTATTTCGCCCTGCAGAACTTTTTCATTTTCTTCTACTTAATATGGTAGGTGTCACAACGATTTTATAAAGTTTTTTCTAAAGTTATATTTCGCGTCAATAAACCAATCCAATTACCTCACCATGTTTCATCCCTTTTTTCGTATTTGGTATAGAATTATGGCATTTTTTTCATTTTTCGTAATTTTCGATATCGAAAAAGTGGGCGTGGTCATTGTCGGATTTCGTTAATTTTTCATACCAAGATAAAGTGAGTTCAAGTAAGTATGTGAACTAAGTTCATTAAAGATATGTCGATTTTTGCTCAAGTTATCGTGTTAACGGCCATGCGGAAGGACAGACGAACGACTGTGTATAAAAACTGGGCGTGGCATCAACCGATTTCGCCCGTTTTCACAGAAAACAGTTTAACATCATAAAATCTATGCACCTACCAAATTTCAAAAGGATTGGTTAATTTTTGTTCGACTTATGGCGTTAAAAGTATCCTAGACAAATTAAATGAAAAAGGGCGGAGCCACGCCCATTTGAAATTTTCTTTTATTTTTGTATTTTGTTGCACCATATCATTACTGGAGTTGAATGTTGACATAATATACTTATATACTGTAAAGATATAAAATTTTTTGTTAAAATTTTACTTTAAAAAAAATTTTTTTTAAAAGTGGGCGTGGTCCTTCTCCGATGTTGCTAATTTTTATTAGGGCGTACATATAGTAATAGGAGTAACGTCCCTGCCAAATTTCATCATGATATCTTCAACGACTGACAAATTACAGCTTGCAAAATTTTAAATTACCTTCTTTTAAAAGTGGGCGGTGCCACGCCCGTTGTCCAAAATTTTACTAATTTTCTATTCTGCGTCATAAATTCAACTCATATTCCAAGTTTCGTCGCTTTATCTGTCTTTGGTAATGAATTATCGCACTTTTTCTGTTTTTCGAAATTTTCGATATCGAAAAAGTGGGCGTGGTTATAGTCCGATATCGTTGATTTTAAATAGCGATCTGAGCTGAGTGCTCAGGAACCTACGTGCCAAATTTCATCAAGATACCTCAAAATTTACTCAAGTTATCGTGTTAACGGACATACGGACGGACGGAAGGACATGGCTCAATCGAAATTTTTTTTCGATACTGATGATTTTGATATATGGAAGTCTATATCTATCTCGATTCCTTTATATATGTACAACCAACCGTTATCCAATCAAACTTAATATACTCTGTGAGCTCTGCTCAACTGAGTATAAAAACGTATTAAAAAATATAAAATGAACTACAACAAGTAAGGAAGGCTAAGTTCGGGTGTAACCGAACATTACAAACTCAGCTGAGAGCTATGGAGACAAAATAGGGGAAAATCACCATGCAGGAAAATGAACCTAGAGTAAGCCTGGAATGTGTCTGTATGACATGTGTATCAAATGGAAGGTATTAAAGAGTATTTTAAGAGGGAGTGGGCCATAGTTCTGTAGGTGGACGCCATTTAGGGATATCGTCATAAAGGTGGACCAGGGCTGACTCTAGAATTTCTTTGTACGATATGGATATCAAATGAAAGGTGTAATGAGTATTTTAAAAGGGAGTGGGCCTTAGTTCTATAGGTGGAAGCGTTTTCGAGATATCGCCATAAAGGTGGACCAGGGGTGACTCTATAATGTGTTTGTACGATATGGGTATCAAATAAAGGTGTTAATGAGGGGTTTAAAAGGGAGTGGTGGTAGTTGAGTATGTGAAGGCGTTTTCGAGATATCGACCAAAATGTTGTCCAGGGTGACCCAGAACATCATCTGTGGGGTACCGCTAATTTATTTATATATGTAATACCACGAACAGTATCCCTGCCAAGATTCCAAGAGCTTTTGATTTCGCCCTGCAGAACTTTTTCATTTTCTTCTACTTAATATGGTAGGTGTCACACACATTTTACAAAGTTTTTTTCTAAAGTTATATTTTGTCAATAAATCAATCCAATTACCATGTTTCATACCTTTTTTCGTATTTGGTATAGAATTATGGCATTTTTTTCATTTTTCGTAATTTTCGATATCGAAAAAGTGGGCGTGGTCATAGTCGGATTTCGGCCATTTTTTATACCAATACAAAGTGAGTTCAGATAAGTACGTGAACTTAGTTTAGTAAAGATATTTCGATTTTTGCTCAAGTTATCGTGTTAAGAGCCGAGCGGAAGGACAGACGGTCGACTGTGTATAAAAACTGGGCGTGGCTTCAACCGATTTCGCCCTTTTTCACAGAAAACAGTTACCGTCCTTGAATCTAAGCCCCTACCAAATTTCACAAGTATTGGTAAATTTTTGTTCGACTTATGGCATTAAAAGTATCCTAGACAAATTAAATGAAAAAGGGCGGAACCACGCCCATTTTGAAATTTTCTTTTATTTTTGTATTTTGTTGCACCATATCATTACTGGAGTTGAATGTTGACATAATTGACTTATATACTGTAAAGATAGTAAATTTTTTGTTAAAATTTGACTTTAAAAAAAATTTTTTTTAAGTGGGCGTGGTCGTTCTCCGATTTCGCTAATTTTTATTAAGCATACATATAGTAATGGGAGTAACGTTCCTGCCAAATTTCATCATGAATCTTCAACGACTGCCAAATTACAGCTTGCAAAACTTTTAAATTACCTTCTTTTAAAACGTGGGCGGTGCCACGCCCATTGTCCAAAATTTTACTAATTTTCTATTTTGCGTCATAAGTTCAACTCACCTACCAAGTTTCATCGCTTTATCCGTCTTTGGTAATGAATTATCGCACTTTTCGGTTTTTCGAAATTTTCGATATCGAAAAAGTGGGCGTGGTTATAGTCCGATATCGTTCATTTTAATAGCGATCTGAGATGAGTGCCCAGGAACCTACATACCAAATTTCGTCAAGATACCTCAAAATTTACTCAAGTTATCGTGTTAACGGGCAGACGGACGGACGGACATGGCTCAATCAATTTTTTTTTGATACTGATGATTTTGATATATGGAAGTCTATATCTATCTCGATTCCTTTATACCTGTACAACCAACCGTTATCCAATCAAAGTTAATATACTCTGTGAGCTCTGCTCAACTGAGTATAAAAATATACAAATACTTTTAGCTCTTTTTGCAACGGGTTTTGGATTTTCATGAAGAAATTTAGAATTTATGAAGAAGATTAGAAGATTTATTTAAATGAAGAAATTTAGAAATCTAGCCCTTTTTTTCTAGATTCTATACCCAAAGAAATTTTTTTTCTGGCAACACTGCTCGCAACAATTGCCCTCGAGTGTGATTTGTGGCGTGTCCAAGCTACACTGCTTGCCGTATGCCTCCTCCTTCCGCTTGCCACCGCTGTTTATACACGTGTCCGTCGCTTAAGTATTTCATTTGTGTAATTTCACTTTCATCCATTGGATATTGTTTGCATGTAGTTATCACTTTTGTTGTTATTGTTTTGGCAGGCGTTTTTATTTTATTTTCCCTTTTCCTGTTGGTTCACGCAATTCGATTTGTTTGATCGCCAGAGGGGGCGAATGAACCAAGACTCTGGCATTTACGATTACTCCCCATACACTAAACTTGCAACTGTAGGTTTGTTAGGTGAAAAAAACCGCTAAAAACCAAAACAATAACAACACGCATGTAAGCCGGCGTTGGTTCGGGTGGAAGTGAAATTTAAATGCCCAATAATGACAATATAAGGTAGGTTTCGTTTACTTAGATCACATTTAATTGTGTTGTTAAAGGTGTATTATCGACGAGGTTAATACAAGTTATCGATTTGTTATCGAATTGTTATAAATTTTCCATCGATAAAAAGGCTGTCGATGAGCTATTTATTTTTACGACAAGCTGCTGATTTTTGTCAAAAAGTTGTCGATTTTTATCGAAAATATATCGGTCATTTGTCGAAAATTATCTAAATAGCAATGGCTTGTTATCGATATGTTAACGGTTTGTTAGCGACGGCTTATGGGTGTGCTATTCATTTCTTATCGACGAGTTATCGGTTTGTTATAGTTGTTTTATCGACGAGGTATGGCCGAGTTTCCGATCTATTATCGAAGTTTTATAATTTAGCTGTTGACAACAAAGGTTACCAATTAGTTATCGAGTTTTTATAGAAAATTTATCGATTTTTTTCGAAAACTAATCGATTTATTTTGGAAAAGTTATCGATGTGAACAAAAAACTATCGAGAAACTATCAAACTGTCATCAAATACTTACTTAATTGGCGCTTAACCGTTTAAACGGTTAATGCCGTCCAACAAGGCGCCCAGTCCTTTCTTCACTCTGCCAACTGGCGCCAGTCACACCAAGGTTGTTTAAATCGTTTTTCTCCCGGTCCTTCCAATGTAGTGGGCTGCCTTCTTTCTCTGCTTCCATAGACGGGTTCCGATAAAAATATTTCCTTAGCTGGAGCGACATCTTTCATGCGCATTGTTATCAAATAGTTATCGATATATTACCAAAAACTTCAATTATCATAAATTATCTAAAAATTGTTGGTTATTTATAGAAAAGTTCTCGATTTATTAGAAATAATCATCGACTTATTATCGGCGAGCTATCGATTTGTTATTGAAAAATTTACGAAATAATCTATAACAGGCCGATGAGAAACCAATAAGAAGCTTATGACTCGGCGATAACATGTCGTGAGAAACATCTATACTAGCATCAATGGGTCCAAAATGAAGATCCTGCATCCCCGCTCACTTCAGTCGCAGCTCACTCTTCTGAGCCTCGTTATTTACATCTCAATCCGCCACCTCTCTTAGGCACTGATCTACTTGCTCACCATTACCCTTTGAAGTCATCATCAACCATCCAACGATCCATCGTTCAGTAGTTTCAACATCAGTGGCTCGCATTCCATAGCACAATTGTGATATCATTACGAATGCGAGCGTGCAGTCATTTCTATTTTTTGGCGACCCATCTACATCTACTAGTAACTTTGGCACCGGTCCATCTCTCATTGTTTTACTATCCACCATGTGCCGTTAGTCCTCCACTCAGCCAGAGGTTTATCGTTAAGCAGTTGTGCCGTTCTATACCTTCGAGAAATTTTGAGACTATTTCACCCCCCTCCCCTACTAAAAGGCTGACCATCAACCATTCATAAAAACCCTTAATCGCTTACCAGTCTATTGTTTATCTTTCACCACCATGTTCACCATAACCCTACTACCTACACTCTTTCTGCTTGTGGCGGACTGTTTTCGCTGTTAAGACCGCTTTCCCAAACAAACGAAGTCCTTCCCGGTTTCGAATTCATTTCCGTCGACTGTGATGTGGCCGCCTTACATATGCTACAAATTACTGGTGTGAGTACTAGCTGGTCACAGTCCACTCGATTTAATGGGTATAAATACATTTCGAAAAAAATAAGCGCAACAAAAGCAAAGCACTCTGTAATACGTGAAGATATAATCGTTGCCACACACAGGCTGTAAATTGCAAGACTACAAGGCGGTTGTGGCATGCCGCATAATCGCAACACTTAACATGAAATGACTTTATTAAAAGGCAACGAAATTGTGACAACGGCGTTGCTATGGCGGGGACGACGACAAGGCCCGCAGCATCAACGTTATTGGCAGCGAACACGCTTCAAATTTTAACTGCAACGTTAAAACCTGTCTCGCCTATCAGCTGTCCGTTTGGCTATGCTTTTTGTCTGTCCGCCCGTTGCAACTAGCAATGTTTATGTGTATGTGTATGTCAATAGCCTTTTAGGCGCCAGGTATCATTTTAAAAGGTTTTTTGCTCTCTTTATCCGCCCAACAACCGGTCGAACGCGACAATCCAAGGATCCTTAAATATACCATTAAAACAACAACGCAAGCGCATATAACCGATAATTTATATATATGCACCTTCATATGTATAGATAGATATGTATGTTGCGCAACATAAACTCTACAATATAAAAGTGTAGTAATCGTATCCATGCGATACTTTTCCCGCAACTGACGCGTGGTAGTTTAGCCTCTCACGATTTTTTTAGTCATTTAATCTGCAATATTGTTTTCCATTTGTTTTTTTTTACTTTTTTTCCTTCGTTATTTCTTTTTACTTCAGCTCTGTTTGTTGCTTGTTTGTATCGCCCTGCAACATGTTGATGTTTTCTGAAGGACTCTTTATAACATGTTGAATGACCACAACATTGGTGGTCCACTTCATCGATTTACTACAATCACTCAGTCAACTTGTACGTCCACTTATATATGTACATCCCTACATTCTTTTAACGAATTTACATATTTACAATCATATCAAGAAGTACAGGCCATTTTGTGCTATCAGATTTAAAAGGCTAGCTTTGAAGTGTACTTTGTCTAAATCACACCCACACTCCAAGCGAATCTACCTAGCGAGAGGAGGAGAGGTTACATTTGATTGAACTGGCCGGCCCGTGAGGATCTCACATAGATTGAATAAGTACATAATGTTACCAAAACATCGTTCAGCGACCAAACTGAAAAAACCCTGTAAAAAACCAGGACCTTGGACTCCGTTAGAGGATATTGATGACAATTTGTGATCGGTCGCGCCTATTGGATGGGGCGAAGCACTGCTACAACAACATCAACAACTCCTTTGATTCGTTTGACATGCACTCGCTTTACCAACTCCTCGCGCAGTTTGTGAATAGCTCTGCAGGCAATCCATCAGAGCCCGCAGCCTTGTTAATTTTGTTATTTTTCGTCATAGTTGGGTTAATTCAATCATCGTCGACATCGGGATCGGTTTATCGTTCCAGTGCGGTACATCGCTGTCTCAATTTAAGAGAGTAGAGAAGTGTTTCCTCAACAAAACAATTACCTTTCAGATATCGGTTACAAGTTTGCCGTTTTCGTTCTTACAGGAGTTTTCCCCGGACTTAAACCCGATTATTTTAATAAAATTCGCGGGAGTTATTCCTGGTCAAGCTCCTCGCACTCACGCTTCTCGGCCTCTGCGTAGTGAGAAATCAATATTGAAAATCTAGCCCTAGTGGCCATGGTAAAAATGATATGGAGCAAACTTCTAGTGATCACACAAGGCTACTCTTCTATGAAGTATATTTTACAAAACCAGATCTTTTTGTCAATTAAAAGCAGCTTTTAAGACATTCTTACTATAAGAAGCTTATAAACCAGATTTCATTGCTCAATTTGTATTGATGAATATTTTTAACTCGCTTTCATTAAAAGTATGGCCTGAATCTGTACAATACTATCATGACAATATGTATGTATGTGGCATTAGGGTGGCCACAAGTTCAGTCCAACACGATAATGTAACACGTGCCTCATGGGTCAAAGTTAGGAAAAACAGCGACTTTTCAGACAAAATTTGTTTGTGTTTCGCCAGTAAAAGTGAAAACATTTATGCCCGGAACTTGCCTCGTACACCATTCGATAGGTAATTTTATTTGTATTGATTTTGATCTAAATATATTTTATAAAACGGTTATTTTTAGCAGTATTTAGCATTTATAAGATCAGGTCATAGTGGATATCCCTAATTTTCAATTTCCATGCAAACGTCTATGGACATTACAATATTCAATGGTATACGAGTCATGTTCCTGGCATAAATGGTTTCACTTTCTACTGATGAAACACTAAAATTATTTCTGAAAAATCGCTGTTTTTCCTAACTTTCACCTCAATATGGCACCTTTGAACATTATCTGCTTGGCCTGAAACTTTGCAATAATCATTTTCTGATCTATTAGCATATTTAAGGATGGGTGCCCCGAAAGATAGTACAATAATTGAACTTCACCATATATCTTGTAACCACCATAATGTGGCATATGTAAGTGATGAATTGATTCCATATCTTTGTAATTGTACTTGCTGTTGCATGAGGCTTTGGCCACAATTTCCCCACCTAGTTCTATAGTTTTGTTTGCTGGTTTGTTATATTACTGTTTATATGTTTGTTGCGGTTGTTGTAATTCTTGTTCCAATTGTGGCTACACAAAATCCTAAACAATTTTATCGATTATGGCAAATCATTGCGGCGGATGTTGTAAATTTGAATTGGCAGCTAAACTAACAAAACTACATACATGCCAGAAACAGTTACATGCAATTTATACAAAAGTGTAAATGAAGCAACTAATGCAGTTGTTCGTCGATTTGTGAGAGAGAATAAATACAAATATGTACAACCGATTTGTAAATAACAGTAGCAAATCATTAGAAATTTGTATAGCAGGTAATTCGAGGAATTTACTAAATTCTTTAGTTATGTATGGCTGCTAAATAAAAGAGCACAACAATCTTTTTTTAGCAAGAGGATGACGATTTTTCATAAAACGGTTTTCGTACAGATCATTTTCGCTGAACTTTATTATTATTAGACCTCGATGCACTGCCATCTTTACTTAGATCTATTTTGTTAGACCCTTCAGCCGTTTTATTCTATATCACAAAGGGATTTACAGTCTCTGTCTTGCCAGAGCGACGCATTCGTAAATAATGTGAATCAGCGTTTATCTTCCAGCTCAAAAAACGACAGATTTGTGTTTCAGACAGATTTAAATTACATAGTTGTATGGTAGACTACAGTGTTCCGTATAGTAGTGACAGCTCGTGGGGCCTCTCTGCTTAGATTAATGACTTGGCTGATACTCTCGTTACAGAGAGCATAAAGAATTTGGCCTGTTTATTTAATAATTTGGAGAAAATTTAAACAACGTGACATCAGGACGGACAAGGCGACAGCTGTTTCGATAATACCTTGTAAATATCTTCAAAGCCTTTTCTCCTGTCTTTGCCCAGTGTTGTCTGAACTGCTTTGTTTCGGAGTGTGTGCCTTTGTGAGTACACAGAAGGCCTCTGGACCAAAAACCGATGTTAGAGCACCCTGCTTGGCTTGTTTGTCTGCTTGTTCATTACCTTCATAACTCTGATCCCGGAAGCCCATACTAACTCCTACCCATCCTAAAAACCTTGTTTTTGGTTCCCAGATCATTTAAGACTCCTATGCATTCATTCACTAGCCTAGAAGTAAATGTATAAGACTGCAAGGCTGCCTGGCTGTCTGTCAAAATGAGTAGTCTATACGAGCATAATCCCCCTCCCCTCAGATATTCTCTACCGCAAACTTCTATTGCATGGATTTCTGCCTGAAAAATAGTGGATAGTATCCCACTGGTATCGATTTATTGAAGTTCGTTCCATAGATGCATACTCGCGTTTTTCCGTCAAGTTTTGATCCATCCCTGAACCAGACTTCTGAGTCGCTAAACATTCTCTCAACACGTCTGAGTTATTTTTACTTTTTACACACAAATTACTTAAAATAAAAAAAATAAATATAAGGCGCGATAACCTCCGAAGAGATCTAAGGCCGAGCTTCTCTTCCAATTTGCGTCGTGCTCCTCTTGATTTTCCCTACAAATTGGCCGGACGGGACCTACATGATTTTATGCGACTCCGAACGGCATCTGCAAGGCAGATGAGTTTTCACTGAGAGCTTTTCATGGCAGAAATACACCCGGAGCGCTTGCCAAACACTGCCGAGGGGCGACCCCGCTTAGAAAAATTTTCTTCTAATTGAAAAACCTTATTTCTAAAATTTTGATGTGCTTTGCCCGGGGTTTGAACCCAGGGCATCCGGTGTGGTAGGCGGAGCACGCTACCATCACACCACGGTGCCCGCTACAAATTACTTAGGGTGACAAAATTCTTTGGTTAAATAAAGGAAAGGATAAGGTATTAAAGGAAAACAAGTAAGGAAGGCTAAGTTCGGATTTAACCGAACATTACATACTCAGCTGAAAGCTTTGGAGACAAAATAAGGGAAAATCCCCATGTAGGAAAATGAACCTAGGGTAACCCTGGAATGTGTTTGTACGACATGGTATCAAATGGAAGGTTTAAAGAGTATTTTAAAAGGGAGTGGGCCGTAGTGTTCTATAGATGGACGCCAATTCGAGGTATCGCAATAAAGGTGGACCAGGGGTGACTCTAGATTTTGTTTGTACGATATGGGTATCAAATGAAAGGTGTTAATGAGTATTTTTAAAAGGGAGTGAGCCTTAGTTCTGTAGGTGGACGAGTTTTCGAGATATCGCCATAAAGGTGGACCAGGGGTGACTCTAGAATTTGTTTGTACGATATAGGTATTGTAACAAATATTAGCAACACTAAGGGGTACTGCCATCTCTAAGCCGATGCTAAGCAGTGATTGTATGCACATCCATAAATCAATCATTATGTATCTACGTAAACGAATCAACCATTATGCCTACACATATGTACGTATACGCAGCGGAGAAGCAACAAACACATGCAGAGAACTTATCTGAGATATGCAATTATAATTGTGGACGTGTCGCTCACAAACACACGCGCATATGAGAGCTATACACGTACTACTGTAGTTATTATTATAACAGATAACCAACTAGTAGATTCGAGAACAGAAGCGCCTAAAAGATGCAACGAGGAAATCAAAGAGTATAAAAGGCCTCAACAATAGAGGCGCTACAATCAGTTTGATTAAGCACGCAATCTGTCGGGCAATAGTAGAGTTATTTATTGTGAAGTACTTTAATAAAGGCCATTTTGCATTATTGAAAAGTGGAGTTATTTATCAACAGTTTAGTGATTCGAACTTAGTAGAAGGTTGCAAATAAGAGGATTTGCACTAAATTCGTTACAA
>JARSSU010033718.1:0-20653 GCA_029619165.1 Eurosta solidaginis
CTCGTCTATATCTGCTAGAGATAGGTTTGCACAACACTGTCACATGCTCATCTCTATCTTGTAATGTCGTTGAAATAAATTTTGTACTCTTCCCTTAATACAACAAATCGCCGAAGAATACACACGTGTTTTATTCAATATCTCCCAACAGGCCCATAAAAGGCCCATATTTGCATTAATTTCGTATTAAGCATCATCGGGATATTGAATCGGAATTCATTTGAAATAATTAGTTGCCACATTTAAAGGTAAAAGCATAAATTCTTGTGTACGGCATTTGATGCAAGAAAAAAAACCTTGGTTAAACACGATGGCGAAACTGCATAGGGAATTTGTATTTGAAAAGTTGTCTGGCGGCGTGAATTACCACGATTGGTCATTTGCAATGGAAAACTTATTGGAGTCGAAGGGGCTCACCAATTGCATTACCATAAACACTGAAAACTTGATTGGTATTGAAAAGATGTCTCTAAACTTGGGGAGGAAAAAGCTACACTAGTGCTGTCTGTGGAGAAATCTATATATGCGCATATTAGATCATGTAAAACTGCACTAGAGATATGGGACAAACTTAAAAATTATATGAAGATACAGGGTTTCTACGAACAGTCAGTCTGTTAATCAAATTTGTTTCGATCAAATTCGAAAACTGTCAATCTATGGAATCGTACATAGAATCCATTACTTCTGTTTACCACAAATTAAATAGCGCAGGATGGGAAGTTGACGATCGCTGGTTGGCTGGAATTTACTGTCTGGGCTTGCCAGAGCAGTTCATGCCACTATTAATGGATTTCGAAGGAAGACAATCGTATCCGTCATCCGAAGAAGTTAAAACGAAATTATTTGATTTAGAAGTAAAGCCTTCGCCGCGACAGACAGTGCCTTTTTATCAAAAAGTAAAATAAAACATTTCAAGAAGAATGTAAATCGCGGTATAAAATGTTATGCGTGCAGTGGTAAAAATCACAAGGCGAGTGATTGCACTGCAAAGACAAGGGAAAAATCTACGTTTTCAGCAAAAAAGTCTTCTCTTGCCGAACAGCCACAGGTTCAAGTCATGAATGGTTCGTTGGTAGTGGGGCATCAAGTCACATGACACCCAATGCAATCTTTGAGTGAAGTTAAACCGCCGTCGATTAAAGACATCGTCGCGGCAAATGACGCAGAAATGGGTGTAAAATGTGCTGGGAAGACAACCCTTACAATAAATATAAAAGAAATTGACGTAATAATGTTTTGCATATACCAGACTTGTCAGCCAACTTACTCTCAGTCCACAAAATTATAGAAGCAGGTAACAAAGTTTTATTTGATAAGCGTGACTGCACTGTATACGATAATAAAGGAATTCCATACGCTAATTGCAAAGCAAAAGATGGTGTATACAAATTTACATCTGGTTCGTCGTTAATGTGCAGAAGTTTTGAAACTAATGCAATAACTTAGCATCGCAGATTAGGTCATATAAATTTTCAAAGTTTGAAAAAATGAAGCATATTGTTGACGGATTAATATTTGATGACAAAACAATCGACACTAATTGCACAGTATGTGCACAGGGCAACATTCAAGAAAACCCATTTAGCATAGTAAGTCGAAATCAAAAGAACTTTTAGAGATCATACATTTTGACCTGGTAGGGCCAATGGAAACGCATTCCATTGGTGGAGCTAGATATTTCATCACGTTTATAGATGACTATAGTCACAAAGTATTTTTATGCTTCTTAAAACAAAAATCCGAGCTATAGAAGCGTTCATAGATTTTAAAGCGTATGTTGAGAACCATACACAACGTAAAATCAAAATTTTCCGCACAGATGGAGGGTCCGAGTATTGTAGTAAACAATTTTACAAATTTTTAAATCGTCAGGTATCCAACATCAATGACAAATTCGTATAGCCCACAACAAAACGGTATTGCAGAGCGTATGAATCGCACTTTAGTAGAACGAGCTATGTAGGTGCATGATTTTTGATGCAAATTTAGACGATTCATATTGGGCTGAAGCATGTGCGATGACAGCGTACATTGTGAACAGGTCACTTTCTTCAGCATTAGGTAACAAAACACCAGAAGTAGTATGGTCTGGAACAAAAGTAGACATTTCTCATTTGAGAATCTTTGGATCCACAGTGATGGTTCATATTCCAAAACAACTTAGAACAAAATGGAAAGCGAAGTCAATAAAGATGATATTTGTCGGTTTTGATGGTGATAAGAAAAAACTCACAGTAAGTCGTGATGTAATTTTTCATGAGATCCCTCCAAAAACGAACGATATTAGTACAACGATTGTTGATTCGGATAAAGTGAGGGACGTGGACTTCTCGGATGAAGATTATCCGAACCAACAAATTGAAAGCATGCAAAATGCGAAAGATAGTTCAGTTTCAGGGAGGGATGATGCATTAGAAACTTTTGTTGACGCGCATCCAATTGATAATACAGTAAGCAGTTTATCAGAAGTCGGTATAGATAATGAAACTAACCAATATGATAGCGATTATGTACAAAGTGACCCAAGTTATAAAGATTTGTCGATGCAAGAACCAAGAAGGTCTTCGCGTAAGCCAAAACCCAAAGTTTTAGATGGGTATGTTTCATATATATCACGTAGCGAAAAATTTTCAGACCCGGCTACGCTAACTGAAGCCTTGAATAGCAAAGATAATAAAAGATGGCAGAAAGTCATGGAGGAAGAAATTAATTCGCACAACGAGAACAATACGAGGACTTTAGCTGAGCTACCTAAAGGTCGAAAAGCCATAAAAGGCAAATGGGTATTCAAAACTATGCGCGATGACAACGGAGATAATTGCGTTGCAAGCTCGATTTGTTGCGAAGGTTGCGCTCAAAAGTTTGGTATAGATTACCAAGAAACATTTCCCCCGCCGTTCGTTACACGACAATTCGTTTTTAATTGCGTTAGCTGCAAAAAGAGGAATGAAAATCGATCAAATGGACGCTGTATCCGCATTTCTTCAAGGAGATTTAGCAGAAGAAATATATATCGAGCAACCAGAAGGTTTTAGCGATGGTACTAGTAAAGTGGGCAAGTTGAATAGAGCCATGTATGGTTTGAAACAGGGTGGTAGGCAGTGGAATCATACGCTAATTACAGCTTTAAAGTCTTTCGGATTGATTCAGTCGAACTTGACCCATGTATCATGTTAGCAATATATGTGGACGATATATTAATATTTTGGAGTGATCCGACGGTACTAGTCAAATTGAAATCAGCACTTAGTACATGTTTTAAGATGAAAGACATGGGATCAGCTACGCATTGTTTAGGTATTCGAATAAATCAAACAAAAGATTTTATAGAATTAGATCAGTCGAATTATATCAATGAAATACTCGAGCGTTTTCATATGGATAACTGTAAGCCGATATCTACGACAAGTGATCCGAATGTTAAGCTATCTAAAAATCTTGGATCAAACACAGACTCACTCAAAGATCTTAATCGCATCCCGTACCAAGAATCAGTGGGTTGTTTGCTATATTTAGTACAAGGAACTCGTCCCGATATCGCCTTTGCAGTCAACGACGTGAGCCGATTCAACGCGAACTACAATTCATCTCACTGGTCACTGGTGAACGTATATTTCGATACGTAAAAGGGAGCATACATTTAAAACTACGATATATCAAACAATCGACGATGGCATCAGGTTTTTGTGATGCAGACTATGCATCAGATGTTGATAACCGACGATCATGCAGTGGTTACGTGTTCAAGTGGTCCACGCGGCAATTACCTGGAACAGCAAGCGTCAACCAACAGTGGCGTTTATCGACAACTGAGGCGGAGTATTTGGCAATGACAGCTGCAGTGAGGGAAGCTATGTGGTTGAAACAATTTGTTTAATGAAATCGATCCCATGCCTCAGAAGGCTATTCCCTTAAATTGCGACAACCAAAGCTCAATTGAATTAGCTGAATCCGACAATTTTAGGAATCGGACGAAGCACTTTGACGTTAGGCATCATCATATCAGAGACATGATTCATGAAGGTGTAATTAAAATAAACTACATTCCGTCTGAAGAAATGGCAGCTGATAACTTAACCAAAGCAGTACCAAAGGACAAACACTCTTTATGCGTCAAACTTTGCGGATTATGCTGAACTTACAAATTTCATATGAAATATATTCATTAAAGATATTCTATTGTAAATTTAAATATTATTACATACATATTGTGAATTTTTGGATTTAATACTTTGATGAATATTCTTTCATAAATTGAATTAGTATATTAATTTATTACATTTGTCAATTCACCAAGTGAGGGTGTTGAAGTTAGTTTAATTTACGCAACACTGTCACTCGTCTATATCTGCTAGAGATAGGTTTGCACACACTGTCACATGCTCATCTATATCTTGTAATGTCATTGAAATAAATTTTATACTCTTCCCTTAATACAACAAATCGCCGAAGAATACACACGTGTTTTATTCAATATCTCCCAACAAAATCCTGTTGTGCCACACATGATTCAAGATTTTTACAGGCAAATTTCAATATCAAAAGCAGAAAGCGAATTGGTCCAAATTACGATCTTTCTGCAACTTTCGTGTCTGTCTGCCATTGGTCAATTACATTGGAGTTTTTTCCTTATAAAGAAACCACATCTACCTACCGCCATGTAGTTGGCAGTAAACTTAAATCTTAGGCCTTGGATATTCTTTTTGACAATGATTCCCGTAAGGCTCGCCATGCTCTTTGTACAAACATCACTTTGCAGACATTATATGATCGATCCGAGCATCTTCCAAGCCGAAGTTGTCGCCATAAGCCGGTGTGCAGAGATAAATTTACAGCGGGGATATACCAACGAGAAAATCGCTATACTAAGCGACAGTAAAGCTGGCATTATCTTCAGTTGAGATTAAATCATCAACAGTCCTTGAGTGCGTAGAGGTTAAACAGTCTAGAAGTTAATAACACCATCCGTTTAGCATGGGTACCTGGACACAGAGTAGTAGATGTAACGAGCGAGCGGACGAGCGTGCCAGGTTGGCAGCGGCCGAAAAGCCAATAGGACTCGAGCCTATGGTGCCAATAGGGTCACATACAATAGGGAGGAGTTTAGACAAAAGGAGCGTGCCTCAGAGAACAACACTGGCGCGAAAGTCCAGGACTTCGGCAGGTAAAGGCACTAATAGGAGGGTACAACTCTAAGCGATATAAGGCTATGATTAACCTCCCAAAAAGTAGCCTTAGGATTTTAACAGGTATACTCACAGGTAAGCTAAAGAGCCATATGCATAAATTGGGCATATCGTCTAGATCCTCTGTCGATTCTGTGATGTCGAAGATGAGTCTGCAGAACACATCCTGAAGGAATGTGATGCAGTCGCGAGACGAAGACTTAGGATCCTAGGATCATCGAAATTAGAAAATAGTCACTACACTCTCTGAAGCCGAGAACCATTCTGGATTTTCTCAGAGAACTCGGCTCGGATGAGGTGTTGTAAAGAGAATGAGGGCACAATAGAACAATAGGTCGCAGTGCTTAATCTCACAACATCTATCTATTATATGATTGATTGCTATATAAAAAATGTCTAAGTCTAGCAGAGGTCTGCCGATTTCTCACACTTTTTTTTAACACTGTTGTTGCATGGTTAACAATGAAAACAAATTTAAATTTAATTACATTTTTTCTTTGTTAAAATAAAAAATTCTTCTCCTACCTACAGGTCACATTGGTGAGGCTTACCATTTGGCAGTCAGTCCGAATGGTAAATATCTTGTTACTTGCGGTTCAGATCGTACACTTCGTCTTTTCGAGCGTACAGATGAACCAATAGTTTTGCAAGATGTACAAGAAGAAGAACGTGAAGAAATGGAAAATCACAACTTGCTACAGGCGAAGAAAGTGCTGTACCACAGTTGCCGGTTTAAAATTGCCCTCACGTAAAACTGTCGGTTCGGAAAAGGCTGCAGAATCTATATTAGAATGTTTAGAAATTTCTAAACAATATGATGTCCGAACCGGACGAGAAACCCGAATTACATCCATTAATGCGCGCGACTACAAGTAAATAATTCCGATGACTTTCTCTTCACCACTTTAGCGCGTATACGTGCCTCCGATTTAGAGGAAGCTTTACTGCTTCTACCATTTACAAATGTTTGTGAGTTATTTGAACGTCTAACCACGTCTCATCGCAACGCATAGCGATCAATAGAATTGTTATGCAAAGTCACAATATTTCTATTTAAAGTACATATGAAACCGATAAGTGCAGCGAAAATTTAAAACTTTTACTTAACGATTTGGTACAAGCGCTACATCGTGATGTTAGCGAGATGCGTGATACAATAGGTATGAATGTGCATGGATTAGCGCTACTACAACGCAAGATTGAAGAACGAGATGGCATAGAGCTATTCCGCGAGGCGACACAGGAACGCAAGAAACGCGATAAAAAGCGACGTGAGGCGACCAAGCGTCGTTTAGCTATACAAATAACATAGTATATATTATAAGTTGATATGTATGTATGTATGTAAAATTTAATAACAATGGGCAATAACACATCAAACAATATTTTTATGCTCATGTAAATTTGCAACTGTTTGTAAACCACTTTTGCATATTAGTTCTTACTACACCTTTTCCAGTTTATAATGAGAATATATAACTTTGTATTGAGAAATATAAGTTTATATTGAGAAACGCAAATCGATAATGGGAAATCCAACTTTATAATGAGAAACTAAAAATTGATAATGAGAAGCGTATCTCTTTATTGAGAAAATATAAATTAATAGTGAGAAATGTTACTTTATATTGAGAATACATGAATTGATAATGGGAAATATGAATTGATAATGAGAAAAAATAATTAATAATGAGATAAAATAATTAAAAAAAATGTTTAAGTTAAACGGTTTTATTGAAAATAATACTTACATTAAGTAGTAATAATACTAAAAGCTAGAAAATAATTAGCTAGGTCCTAGGTACAAGTCATCGCACTTCTCATCAATCTAGGACGTTGATCAGACAATTAAATAAAAGCGTTGGACGCGTCAAATTTCTCTTGATAGTCATAAGTAAGACCAACTGAACCTTAATCATGTTATGCTACGCCTCACATTTTTAGAAATTTCTGATCAACGCCCTAGATTGATGAGGAGTGTGATGACCAGACCCTACGAGAGGGGGGGGGTGAAATGGGGGATTCCGGGGTTTCTCAGAGGCCCGCGATTTAGAGGTACTAAGACATTTTTTTTATTCAGGACAGTCTTTAGTTGTTCCATGTGCAAATTTTAAGCCGAATTTAAAGAGCAACGAATATTGATAATGATTTTTTGCCTGGACCTGATGAGACAATAAAAAAATCAAACAAAAATGTGTTTCTTAGTGGGCCTGCGATTTAGAGGTACTAAGGCATTTTTTTTTAATTCAGGAGGGTCTTTAGTTGTTCCATGTGCAAATTTTAGGCCGAATTTAAAAAGTAACGAATATTTATTTATTTATTTATTTGTAGTCATACATGACGAGAGTGCACTTACAGACTAATGACAAAACTTTGGATTTTTTTGTGTGCTTAGTATAAATAATAATTATTAAGTGATCAATATAAATATTACACGATTATACAATTACAACATTAATCAAAACTTACAAGTAGTGAAGCTACAAATTTGGCTTTAGAGCTAAATAAATCAGAGGTAAAAGAACCCGATGGAAAGCTCTATAGATAGGTACATTGCTAGGATAAGTACTTCTGACTTGTTTTAAGGAAAAAAGATCGTTATTCCTAAGACACCGCTGCGGGACATGGAAAAATATACGTTCAAGTAAAAGAGGGCAATCTATTATACCATTTATAATGTCAAAAACTGTAGAGAGGGAGAGAATAGTTCTTCTGGAGTTTAAAGATTTCAGGTTGATTAATTTGCATCTGGCAATATATGGTGGAGGTGGGTCAATAAAATTTAATGAGCGTAGGGCATAGTGCAAAAACACATTTGAACACGTTCAAGTCGTTTGATATGACAATCGAAATATGGTCTCCAAATGAAGACCGCATATTCAAGTTTAGAGCGAACAAGTGACGTGTATAAGAGCTTCAGCGTATACGGATCACTAAAGTCCGAACTAAACCGACGAATGAAAGCAAGCATAGCATACGATTTTGCTATAGTGCTATTGATATGGCTCAAGAATGAAAACTTAGCATCGAAAATAACACCCAGGTCGGATATTTCATTCAGGGTGGATAGATTAGAGTTGCCAATGGAATAGGAGGTGGGAATAGAGGAACGAGACTTCGCAAACGACACATGGAAACATTTACTAACATTAAGAAGAGTCGATTTTTTTCACACCACAAAACAACGTTGTTTAAATCATTCTGAATTCTAGATGAATCAGACAGAGAACGAACAGAGGAATAAATTTTAAGATCGTCAGCGTATAGCAGAAAATTGGAGAAGGTAAAACACTCACAAATATCATTAATAAAAATGATAAAGAGTAAGGGTCCCAGAATGCTACCTTGAGGCACACCAGAGGAGGCAATAAAGTTATAAGATGATAAATTGTCAACAACTACAATGCAGTGCCGAGAAGAAAGGTACGATTTTATCCAAGATAGAAAAGTAGAGTGAAAGCCTAGATGCGCCAACTTTTCAACTAAAAGTGTGTGACTCACTTTGTCAAAGGCCTTGGAAAAGTCAGTATAAATAGTGTCAATTTGCAGGTGATCATTAAAAGCAGATGTACAGAATTCAGAAAACACGGCAAGGTTGGTAACCGTGGATCGATCAGACATGAAGCCAGTTTGGTTGATAGAAATATATCTCTTGATGGAAAAAACATCTTTTGTTTGACAATATATTCAAACAACTTAGATACGGTTGACAATTTTGAAATTGGCCTGTAGTTGGCAATATCATTTTTATTACCTTTTTTGAAAACAGGCGTGATAGAGGTAAATTTCCAGGCATCAATAAAAACACCCGAATGAAGTGATTTATTAAAAATTATCATAAGAGGATAAGCAACAGCAGTGCAGTTTTTGAAAAGGTAAGATGAGAAACCATCAACATCCGAACTCGTAGACGACTTAATATGCAGAATACCATCGAGCACATCATCAAGCGATAGGGAAAGTGATCCAAAATTAATTGGTGATTTGGTATCTGGGAAATAGTTGTCATCGAATTGATAATGATTTTTTGCCTGGGCCTGATGAGACAATAAAAACATCAAACAAAAATGTGTGTTTACATGAATCCGAAATCGTAAAATTTTCGTGATGACACTGATGAAGGTTCATCTTCAAAAAATCTTCCAACAATACCACCAACTCTGTATCAAAGTCCAGATTATTTAAACGAGTACGATGTCGGTACCGTGAATAATGAGTTTTTGCGATCTGAAGAAGTCAACGAAATAATTCGTCGAGGCCATCAAAAATGCCCTGTTATTTTTCCACGTGATTGTCATGACGAGGCATTTCCTATCTCGTTGTTAAACAGAATCTTGCCAAATGGAGAGAAACTGGAGCGTGACTGGTTAGTGTGGAGTGCCAGTAGCAATGCTTTTTATTGCCTACCATGTCGTCTGTTAAGCACCAATACTTTAAATCGACCTAAAATTCGTTGTCCTGGCGGATATTCGAAATTGCAGGTATGGAAGAAGCTATACGATAAACTGCCATCACACGAAAATACTAGATCACTTAAAGTTATATTCAATGGCGATCTTTACAAAATCGAATTTAAAAGGAGGTACAACAGATAAACTTATCAATGCCAGATAATCACTGAAACTCAAAAGTGGAAAGAAATTTTATATAGAATTTTGGACACTATTTAATTTTTGGGTGTAAGAGGCCTAGCTTTCAAAGGCGAAAGTATATATATTGGTGAACGAAACGATGGACATTTTTTGGGCATCTAAGATCTCATAAGCCAATATGATCCGATACTTAGAGATCATTTGGAGAAAGTTAGGATTTCACAACAGCAGCACAAACGTTTACAAGTTCACTATCTTTCCCCAGACATTCAGAACGAGTTTATAGAAATTTGTGCAAAGCACGTGAGGGAAACTATATTAGATCAAGGCAAGAAAGCCAAGTATTTTGCTATTATCGTTGTGCTATGCCTGATGATAGTCACGTTGACTACGTTCATTTTGCGCTAACTCCATTTCAATTCGAAAGCAACAAATTTTACAATTCAAGAACGGTTTTTGGCATTCGTGAATTGTAACCAAAAAGCTGGTCAGAAAATCGCTGATCTAATTTGCCATACTTGATTGAAGATTGTCGTGCACAAGGGTACGATAACGGCGCCAAAATGAAAGGAGCTTACAACGGAGAACTACGTCACATTCTCGACAAAAACTCGAATGCTGATTACTCGCCTTGTGCAACCCACAGTCTCAATTTATGTGGTGTTGATGCTGCAGAATGTTGTACGGCTGCAATTACTTTCTCGGAGTTGTACAAAAATGTTTTACTATTTTCAGCAGCACTCCACAACGATGGGACATCCTCAAAAAAATGTACCGAGCTCTCTTCATAGTCTTTCAGCCAAAAGCCAAATTTACTGCGCAAGCATACGGCAGATGTTACCGGCATTCTCAAGTACATCAACAAGTTCGAACGTATCTTGCTGTCCTCAATTTGGTTCAAAATACTGACTACCATTAATGAAAGAGACGTCGCCTCCAAGCTAGAGACGCCACATAGATGTTGAGGTCCGACATCTAGATGCCTTATTAGCTGATTTGAAGATGATCAGGAACCAATGGGATACAATTTTAAACGAATGCAAAACAGTTGCTATTCAATCGAACATATCGCCAAAGTTTCCGGACATTCGAAAGAGAAAACCCAAAAGACGTTTTGAAGATAATGGAAATGAGATGATTACGGATGATCCAGAGTCTGATTTTAAAAACAATAAATTCTGGGTTGTCGTGATTCGGTAATCACTGGCATTACTGAACGATTTGCAGCTATGAGAAATTTGAACGTGACGTTTTCCTTTTTGTGGTAATTTGAAGACTACGGTTCGGGCGAGCGCAGCAAAATTTGTCGAAAAATACAAGTCGGACGTTTCTCAAAGCTTAGAATCAGAAAAAATTCACTTATAACACATTTACGAAGCAAATTTTGATAAAGGTCTGTCACCATTGAAATTGCTAAATGCCATCTACATATGTTCAAAATCTGTATACAATATTCCCCAACATTTGTGTTGCTTTACGTATCTTTTGCACTATATCTGTCACTGTAGCTAGTGCAGAATCAAAAACTTTCATAGATCGCATAGAGCGAGTTTCAGACTTGCCACGCTTTGTGTTGAGTCCGTTTTGGCAAGACAGTTAAACTTTGATATTATAAAAAATGTTACAGCGAAAAAAGCAAGAAAAGCCACTATTTGTTATCCGAACCTTCTATATTTAATAATTAAAATTTATAATCATCATTATATTTATCAGAAATGTACTACTAGAAATGTACTTATTTCTACGTTATGCCTATATGGCACTACTTTATTTTGTCTTGGATTCCAAACACGAAAAACGGACGAAACTTTAACGGAACTTCAAAATACAAAAACAATTTCTACCATGAGAAAACGAGACCAATATTCCCCTCAAAATTAGTGAGTTTGGCATGTTTTTGTTTATGTTTTTAATTTTATTTTTTATTAACATTTTTAAAAATAAAAACAATGCAAATAACACGGGAAAATGATTTCGTCCTCTGATGGTTCACTTTTTTCTCAAGAAAGTTGATTTTAGTTGTGTTTTTATGCACGAAATTTTCAAACTAAAAACGAAATTTTCATTTGTCAGAAAAATAAAGAAAAAACGGCCGAAAGTCACAAAAACCTATCGAAATACAAACTGGCTCGTTTATTTTTAATGAACAAGATTGTTTAATTATTTGTTGCCGATCAGTTTAATTCATATAATTTGTTTATTGATAAGAAGCTGGTCTGATCTAGTTTATGTGGGGTGCGAATAAAACAAAGTTTTTTCCACCTTGCAGCCCAACGTTTCGCTAAGATTTTGTTAGCATCTTCTGGGGCGGGACTGTGAAATTTATTTGAGGAAAAATTACAAAAACAACATTAATGATCAATCACCACAATAGGAAAATATTTACATGCACTTACACTGAAGATGGTGGATTATTACATTAATAAATAAAAACAACAAAGTCCAAATTAATAATAAGTCCAAACAAATAACCCTTTCACAAACAACAAATGAGACAAAACGATACCACAGCATCACATACATTCCAAAATTCTCAGAAGAGCTAAACAAAAACTTAAAAGAACACAAACAAGACATATCTCTGGCGTACAAATCAAATTGCACACTCTCAACTGTATACACCAAAACCAAAAGCAAAATAGAATCACAACATAGAAACAATGTCATATACGAAATTAAATGCAACGGAGGAGAGAACAACGACTGCAACAAAATATACATTGGAACGACAAAAAACCACTAGGAGTGCGATTACAAGAACACGAATCGGATATAAGAAGAAACAAAAGCGGTACAGCTCTTGCGCAACATATAATGACACAAGCGCATACAGCTGATATACAAAACGCCAGAATTTTAGACACAGAGAAAAGAGAGAGAACAAGATATACACTGGAGAGCCTACATATTTTGAAAAACAGAGAAAAAACAATGAACAAAAAGGAAGATAGCGACGAAAACGCGGCAGCATATTTGTTATGTTTATGATAACAAATCAGTCTGACAAATGTACCTGACATTGATGGTACAGATAAATTATGTTATGTGACTCAAATTTAAAAAATTTGTTGTTATTGTTTAATGTTTTTATATTATATATTTTTTCCAACTTTTCAATGTAAGTGACACTTATACATGTTTTTTATGATATTGTCTCTTATGTATTTTCGTTGTTTGTGTCTTATAAAATAAAGATCCTGCCCCTGAGGATGCCAAGGAGATTGGCGAAACGTAGGGAGTTAAGTGGAGAAAAAGTGTATCTTTTTTCTTGCACTAGCGCACATCAGACCGCATCAGCTTATTAAAAACTAACATTAATAAAAAAAACAATTTTAAACAAAAAATACTTAAAAGCAAACACTGTCGATACCATCATTAGTGGTACACTTGTCATCATCAACTAAAACTATAAACATAAAAGGTATGTCGCGGCTATTTCGTCTGTATCTTCTTTTTTGTTGATTGTTTTATCCCTTTTTGCATAATACGTAGGCTCTCTAACGTGTATCTGGTTTTTTCCCTTCTCTCTATATCTATTATTTTCGCATTTTTAAAGTCAGCTACATGGTTGTTTGTTATTGCATGTTGTGATAATGCTGCACCTTGTCTTTCTTGTCTTATATCAGCTTCGTGTTCTGCTATTCGAGTGCATAAAGCTCGTTTGGTAGTTCCGATATATATTTTGTTGCATTCTTCTTTGTTATTACCCTTGTCACAGTTAGAAAAAATCTCACAGCCGTAGAGGAGCAACAGCAATACTAAGATAAAAAATCAAACACACGAGAATGAAATGGCGTTCACTTTTTTTATTTGAACATTTTAAAAAATTTGACTTTCAAAAATGTGAATATGGCGTAAATTATACAGGACTTTTTGTTCTCCTTTCAGGAACTCCAGAACTAAAAAGCTGATCAGAACTCCAAATTTTTTCGTATTTGAACATAAAAAATTTTACTTTGGAAAATTGTGTAAATAGTGAAAATGTTGCCTAAATTTGCAGAACTCTCCTTTTCAGGGACTCCAGACCTTTTAAAAGCTACTCCGAGACACCAGCTGTTTATCTTTGAACATTTTTAAAAAATTGACTTTGAAAAATGTGAAGATTGGCCGTAATTTGCAGAACTCTCCTGTCAGGAACTCCAGAGCTGTTTGAAAGCTACGTCATGAACCATTTTTTTTAATTATTGAAAAATTTTTTAAAAATTGACTTTGAAAAATGTGAATATGGGCGTGATTTGCAGATTTTTCTTCTTTTCAGGAACTCAGAACTTCTTCAAAAGCTACTCAGAACCATTTTTTGGATTTGAACATGGTTTTAAAAATTGACTTTTGAAAAATGTGAATATGGGCGTAAATTTGTAGAACTTTTTTCTCTCTTCAGGAACTCAGAACTTTTAAAGCTACTCAGAACACCATTTTTGGTTTGAACATTTTTTAAAATTGGACATTTGAAAAATGATGAATATTGGCGTAATTTGCAGAACTTTTTTCTCCTTTTCAGGACACTCCAGAAATTTTAAAAGCTACTCAGACACCACATTTTTTTGAACGATAAATTTGACTTTGAAAATGTGAATATGGGCGTAAAATTGCAGAAAGCTACTCAGAACCAATTTTTATTTGATTGTGAACATTGTTTTAACAAAATTGTGGAATTTGAAAACATATAATATTGGCGGAAATTTGCAGAACTTTTTCTCCTTTTCAGGAACTCCAGAATTTGTAAAGCTACTCAGAACACCAATTTTTTTCTGAACATTTGTTATTGACTCCGCGAAAATGTGAATATGGGGTGTAAAAAATGCAGAACTGTCCTTTCAGGAGACTCAGAACTGTGTTTAAAGCTACTCAGAATACCAATTTTTTTTGATTTGAACATTTTTATTACTTTAGAAAAATGTGGCAATATTGGTCGTAATTGCAGAACTCTCCTTTTCAGGTACTCCAGAATTTGTGAAAATGTTACTCACAGAACACCAATGATTTTCAAATATAACATTTGACGAGTTTTGAAAAAATGTGAAATATTGGTCGTAAATGCAGAACTTTTTTCGCCTTTTCAGACTCACTCTCCGAAATTAAACAGACTACTCATGACCACCAAATTATGGATTTCAAAATAACAATTTGATTTTGAAAAATTGAATATTGAGGCTAAATTTGCACAACTTTTTGTCTCCTTTCAGGAACTGCGAACTTCTTAAAGCTACTCAGACACAATTTTTTTGATTTTGAAAACTTGACTTTGAAAAAATGTGAATATGGGCGTAATTTGCAGACCTTTTAAAAGCTACTCAGAACACCTGATTTGAACATTTTTAAAAAATTTGACTTTTGAAAATGTGAATATTGGGCGTAAATTTTGCAGGACTTTTTTCTCCTTTTCAGGAACTCCAGAACTTTTAAATGCTACTCAGAACACCGATTTTTTTTTGATTTGAACATTGTTTAAAAAGTTTGACTTTTGAAAGATGTGAATAGGTATGGACGTAATTTGCAGATTTTTCTCCTTTTCAGTTCTGGATGAACTTCTAAAAGCTACTCAGAACACCAATGCTGTTTGGTGTCTGATTTTGAAACATTTTTTTAAAAATTTGAATTTTGCATGTGAATATTGGGCGTAATTTTGCAGGACTTTTTGCTCCGTTCAGGAACTGACCAAACTTTTTAAAAGCTACTAAGTACACCATGATTTGAACATTTTTTAAACGTTTGACTTTAAAAAATTGGGCGTAAATTCGCAGGACTTTTTTCTCCTTTTCAGGAACTCCAGAACTTTTTAAAAGCTACTCAGAACACCATGTTTGTTTTGACTTTGAACATTTTTTAAAAAATTTTACTTTTGAAAAAATATGACTATTGGCGTAATTGTTGCAGAACTTTTTTCTCCTTTTCAGGAACCCCAGACTTTTCAAAAGCTCTCAGAACACCTGATTTGAACATTTTTTAAAAAATTTGACTTTTGAAAAATGTGAATATTGGGCGTAAATTCAGAACTGTTTCACCTTTTCAGAACTCCGAGAAATTTTTAAAAGCTACTCAGGAACCACACACAATTTTTTTTGAAATATTTTAGAACGATTTGCACTTTCGGAAGAAAATGTGGAAATATTGGGTGTGTAAATTTGCAGAACTTGTTTTTCTCTTTTAGGAGCTCCAGAACTCTCTTAAAAGCTCCTCAGAACACCAATTTGTTTTTCGATTTGAAACATTTTTAAAAAAAATTTACTTTAGGAAAAATGTGAATATTTGGTCGTAAATTGCAGAACTCTCCTTTTCAGGTACTGCCAGAAATTTTCTACAAGCTACTCATAGCACAATGATTTTCAAAATTTTTTAAACAATTTGACTTTCTTGAAACAAATGTGAATATTGGGCGTTAAATTTTCAGAACTTTTTCTCCTTTTCAGGAAATCCAGAACTTTCTAAAAAACTACTCAGATCACCATATGTATTTGAACATTTTTTAAAAAAGTGGCTTTTGAAAAAATGGTGAGAATGTTGGTGCGTATAACTTGGTAGAAAATTTTTTCTCATTTTCAGGAACTCCAGAACTAAAAGCTATCATTACACCGATTTTTTTTGATTTTGAACATTTTTTAAAAAGTGTGACCTTTTAAAAATTGGGCGTAAACTCGCGAGAAATTGGACGTAAAATTGTGTTGCAGAATTGTTTTTTCTCCTTTTCAGTTCTGGATGAACTTTTTAAAAGCTACTCAGAACACAATTTCTTTTTGATTTAAAACATTTAAATTTTGTTTTGACTTTTGAAAAAATGTGAATATTGGGCGTAAATTTTGCAGAACTTTTTCTCCTTTTCAGGGAAATCCAGAACTTTCTAAAACTACTCAGATCACCAATATTTTGAACATTTTTAAAATTTGACTTTTGAAAAATGATAATATTGGCGTAAATTTTGCAGGAATTTTTTCTCCTTTTCAGGAACTCCAGAACTTTTTAAAAGCTACTCATTACACCGATTTTTTTTGATTTTGAACATTTTTAAAAAGTTTGACTTTTAAAAAATTGGGCGTAAACTCGCAAAAATTGGACGTAAATTTGCAGAATTTTTTTTCTCCTTTTCAGTTCTGGATGAACTTTTTTAAAAGCTACTCAGAACACCAATTTTTTTTATTTTGACATTGTTTAAAAATTTGACTTTGCAAAATGTGAATATTGGGCGTAAATTTGCAGGACTTTTTTCTCCTTTCAGGAACTCCAGAACTTTTTAAAAGCTACTCATTACACAGATTTTTTTTGATTTTGAACATTTTTTAAAAGTTTGACTTTTAAAAATTGGGCGTAAATTCGCAAAAATTGGACGTAATTTGCAGAATTTTTTTCCCCTCTTCAGTTCTGGATGAACTTTTTAAAAGCTACTCAGAACACCAATATTTGATTTTGAACATTTTTTAAAAAGTTTGACTTTTGAAAAAATGTGAATATTGCGACGTAAATTTTGCAGGACTTTTTTTCTCCTTTCTAGGAACTCCAGAACTTTTAAAAGCTACTCAGTACACCTATGATTTTGAACAGTTTTTAAAAAATTTGACTTTGAAAAATGTGAATGTTGGCGTAAAATTTGTAGAGAAATTTTTTCTCCTTTTCAGGAACTCCAGCACTTTTTAAAAAACCTACTCAGAACACCATTTTTTTGATTTGAACATTTTTAAAAAGTTTGACTTTTGAAAAAATGTGAATATGGACGTAAATTTTGCAGGACTTTTTTTCTCCTTTTCAGGAACTCCAGAACTTTTTTAAAAGCTACTCATTACACCGATTTTTTTTGATTTGAACATTTTTTAAAAAGTTTGACCTTTAAAAAATTGGGCGTAAATTCGCAAAAAATTGGACGTAATTTGCAGAATTTTTTTCTCCTTTTCAGTTCTGGATGAACTTTTTAAAAGCTACTCAGAACACCAATGATTTTGAACATTTTTTAAAAAATTTGACTTTTGAAAAAATGTGAATATTGGGCGTAAATTTTGCAGGACTTTTTTTCCTTTTGAGGAACTCCAGACTTTTGAAAAGCTACTCAGTACACCTATTTTTTTTGATTTTGAACATTTTTTAAAAATTCTGATTTTTAAAAATTGGGCGTAAATTCGCAAGACTTTTTTCTCCTTTTCATGAACTTCAGAACTTTTTAAAGCTACTCAGAACACCTATTTTTTTGTGATTTTGAACATTTTTTAAAAGTTTGACTTTTGAAAAAATGTGAATATTGGACGTAAATTTGCAGGACTTTTTTTCTCCTTTCAGGAACTCCAAAACTTTTAAAAGCTACTCATTACACCGATTTTTTTTTGATTTTTGAACATTTTTAAAAAGTTTGACCTTTAAAAAATTGGGCGTAAATTCGCAAAAAATTGGACGTAAATTTGCAGAATTTTTGTCTCCTTTTCAGTTCTGGATGAACTTTTTAAAAGTTACTCAGAACACCAATTTTTTCTTTAATTTGAACATTTTAAAAAATTTTGACTTTCGGAAAAATGTGAATATGGGGTGTAAATTTGCAGAACTTTTTTCTCCTTTTCAGGAGATCCAGAACTTTTTAAAAGCTACTCAGAGCAGCAATTTTTTTTAATTTTGAAAATTTTTTAAAACGTTTGACTTTTAAAAAATTGGGCGTAAATTCGCAGGACTTTTTTCTCCTTTTCAGGAACTCCAGAACTTTTTAAAAGCTACTCAGAACACCATTTTGTTTTGACTTTGAACATTTTTAAAAAATTTTACTTTTGAAAAAATATGAATATTGGGCGTAATTTGCAGAACTTTTTTCTCCTTTTCAGGAACCCCAGAACTTTTCAAAAGCTCTCAGAACACCTTTTTTTGAACATTTTAAAAAATTTGACTTTGAAAAAATGTGAATATGGGCGTAATTTGCAGAACTTTTTTCACCTTTTCAGGAACTCCAGAAATTTTTAAAAGCTACTCAGAACACAATTTTTTTGAAACATTTTAAAAAAATTTGACTTTCGGAAAATGTGAAATTTGGTGTAAATTTGCAGAACTTTTTTCTCTTGTTTAGGAGCTCCAGAACTTTTTAAAAGCTCCTCAGAACACCAATTTTTTTGATTTGAACATTTTTAAAAAAAATGTACTTTAGGAGAAATGTGAATATTGGTCGTAAATTGCAGAACTTTTTTCTCCTTTTCAGGTACTCCAGAAATTTTTAAAAGCTACTCATAACACCAATGATTTCAAAATTTTTAAAACCATTGACTTTTGAAAAAATGTGAATATTGGGCGTAATTTTCAGAACTTTTTTCTCCTTTTCAGGAAATCCAGAACTTTCTAAAACTACTCAGATCCCATTTTTTTTATTTTGACATTTTTAAAAAATTAGACTTTTAAAAAATGTAATGTTGGGCATATATATTTGTACAATTTTTTCTCCTTTTCAGGAACTCACAGAACTTTTTATACTCAGAACACCAATTTTTTTTGATTTTGAACATTTTTTAAAAATTTACTTTTGGGAAAATGTGAATATTGGGCGTAAATTTGCAGAACTTTTTTCCCCTTTTCAGGAACTCCAGAACTTTTTAAAAGCTACTCAGAACACCAATTTCTTTTTGATTTAAAACATTTTAAAATTTTTTTTTGACTTTTGAAAAAAATGTGGAATATTGGGCGTAAATTTGCAGAACTTTTTTCTCCTTCAGGAATCCAGAACTTTTTAGAAACTACTCATTACACGATGAACATTTTTAAAAAATTTGACTTTTGGGAAAATGTGAATATTGGGCGTAGATTTGCCGACTTTTTTCTCCTTTTAGGTTACTCCAGAAATTTTAAAAGCTACTCAGAACACCAAATGGATTTTCAAAATTTTTTAAACAATTTGACTATTGAAAAAATTTGAATTTGGGCGTAAATTTGCAGACATTTTTTCTCCTTTTCTGGAAATCCAGAACTTTCTAAAACTACTCAGAACACCAATTTTTTTTTATTTTTAATTAAAAAATTTGACTTTGAAAAAATGAAATATTGGGCGTAAATTTTGCAGGAATTTTTCTCCTTTCAGGAACTCCAGAACTTGTTAAAACTACTCATTACACCGATTTTTTTTGATTTGTTAACATTTTTTTAATAAGTTGACTTTCAAAAATTGGGCGTAAACTCGCAAAAAATTGGACGTAAATTTGCATGAATTTTTATTTGCTCCTTCAGTTCTGGATGAACTTTTTAAAAGCTACTCAGAACACCAATTAGTTTTTTGTTTTTGCATTTGTTGAACATTTTTAAAAAATTTCGACTTTGCAAAAATGTGATATTGGGCGTAAATCTTGCAGACTCTCCTTTTCAGGAACTCCAGATACTTGTTTGTAAAAGCTACTCATTACACCGATCATTTTGAACATTTTTTAAAAAGTTTGACCTTTAAAAAATTGGGGTAAATTCGCAAATGGACGTAATTTGCAGAATTTTTTTCTCCTCGTCTTGATGACTTTTTAAAAGCTACAGTAACACCAATAGTTTGAACATTTTTTTAAAAAATTTGACTTTTGAAAAAATGTGAATGTGGCGTAAATTTGTAGAAATTTTTTCTCCTTTTCAGGAACTCCAGCACTTTTAAACCTACTCAGAACACCAATTTTTTTTGATTTTCACATTTTTAAAAGTTTGACTTTTGAAAAAATGTGATATTGGACGTATTTTGCAGACTTTTCTCCTTTTCAGGACTCCAGAACTTTTAAAAGCTACTCATACACCGATTTTTTTTTGATTTTGAACATTTTTTAAAAGTTTGACTTTTAAAAATGGGCGTATAATTCGCAAAACATGGACGTAAATTTGCAGAATTTTTTTCTCCTTTTCAGTTCTGGATGAACTTTTTAAAAGCTACACAGAACACCAATTTTTTTT
>JARSSU010033721.1:0-17608 GCA_029619165.1 Eurosta solidaginis
AGTGACTCCCAAATACTGACTTGACCGCTAAACGCTAAAAACGTACCCCCAATTCTTGGCGGTGTTAGATTTGGTAATTTGTACCTCCTCGTGAAGAGGAAAAGCTCGGTTTTATCCTGGTTAACTTCCAAACCTGTGGCTGTGGCCCAGTCCGAAATTTTGGATAGTGCCCCTTCCATTAAGTTGCAAAGAAATTGTTTTCCCCCGCATGATGACGCAGATGTCATCTGCATGCGCGATTACTTGGTGGCTTTCTGATTCCATTAGGCGTAGTAATTGGGTGAAGGTAACCACCAAAACTAGCGAAGAGGGAACGCCGTCCTGCGGAGTGCCTGTGCTGATTGGTCTGCGGATCACGCATCCGCCTAGCTCAGTTTTAATCTCCCTACGCATAAGCAGATTGTATATAAACTCCACTAGGCACGCGTCAACCCCCAGATCCGTCAACGCCGAGGTGATGGCCTCCGAGAGAACATTGTTGAGGCACCCGATATATCTAGAAATGCCACCAGTGTGTATTCCTTGAGGTCAAGTGACCTTTCGATAACGGATGCCAGTGAGTGCAAGGCCGTGTCCAAAAGCAAGTTTGTGGAGTCCGTCCAGTGCCCGTCCGGCTTTTGGACGTAACTTAGCTGTGTTGGAGGTTTCGATAGCACCTTCCCTAACCGGGAGGCCGCGGATGTGGATTCAATCCTGCCGCATAAATCCCTCCAGGAGGATCGCTCTTCATTTCGGATTGCTTTTTATATATATTTATTTTCCTTTTGAAAGCAGGCCATGAGGATTAATGTCCGCCATGCTTTGCTTTATTGAAGGCCGTCCTGTATGACTTCCGAAGCTTATCAAGATCGGACGACCACCATGGTGGTTTGTGCGTTTCCATAACCTTTCTAGTCAGGCAAGCCCTATCTAAAACATTCCTACATTTTGACTGAAATTATTTGCAAGCACGTCCAGCTCCTCCTCGCTTTCTGGAGCTCGCACCTCTTCAGATAACTTTTTGCCTATTATCTTCTTTTTTTGTATTGACTGTAATGAAGTATATAATACTAATCTGCATAGTAGTTTCTTATCACACAACGGAATTTTACTAATTTTTAATTTTTCTTGCTTTTTTACGTTATTATTATATATATTAAAAAAATATAAAAAATAAGTAAAAATCAGTTTTTGTGATAAGATACTACTATGTAGATTAGTATTATATACTTTCATTTCATATCTTTATTAAGTCAAATGGTAACAACCTTACTGACTAGATTACAGGTTAACTTAGTACTAGTTTAACAATTTAAAGTAAGATTTACTGAGATAAGTAATAGGACTCAATGCGTGCCTTAAACAGATAGCTTGGCATGGCAAAGTCCTGGTCAAGGCTTCTGGATAGGCGATTAAATTCTACAAGACCTCTTAGAAGAGGTGGGAAACAGAAGTAATTCGAACGCAGCACTTCAACGCGGAATGTACTGTGAAAGCGGAGAGCTCTGTTAGGGACATTGAAAGTCAACTGCCCAAGTAGTTCTGAGCAGTCAATGGCACCGGATATTATGTCAAAAACGTCTAACTTCAAGTGGCAAGACATTGATAAGCATGCATCTTGCATTGTATGGTGGCAGGGGATTAACAAAGTGCAGAGGTTGAAGAGCAAATCGTATGAACTTGCGCTGAATTCTTTCAATTCTTAAAGAGTGTGAAGAGTATATGGGATTCCAGATGACTGATGCATACTCTAACTTGGAACGCACTAAGGCATTGTATACGATTTTCCAGGGTCCTTGGAATCTTTGGCATATCGTCGCAAGAAAGCTAAGTTGGTATAAGCGTTTGGTATGAGAAAGTTTACATGGTTACAAAAAGTAAAGGATGAGTCAAAAATTACGCCAAGATCGCGAAACTCATTAATTGACGCAAGAGTTATTATAGAAGCCAGAAGCTTATTATATATTGAAGGCGAGACTCCAAGTTTAAAATTACATCTTGATAACAAACTGGAGTCTGCATTTTTCTTTATTAATTTAAAACAATGAATTAATGAAGGCGAGATGTTTGCATTATATGAGACATAGTCGACAATATCGCTAGCGTTTACCGTCGGCTTACAAGACGACAAATGCAATCATTTCAATCGAACAGCTAAGCTAAGATTTGCGTTTGATTTACTACCTACGACAATGGTGGGTACTTTTATGAACTTATTTGAAATATTATTATTATTGCTAGATGCCATGCTAGAATTATTATTAGATGTTAGGTTAGTAGCGACTGATCCCTGAAGGCCAGAACCTACAACCCCGGAATACCCAGTTTTATTATTGGCAGGTGCAGCTGAACTGATATTTGCATCATTAGTAGAACAAGCGGCAGCGCCACTAAAGAAATGGGTGAGGAAGACAAATCAACAATAGCGCACTGATTATTTGGCACAGCTGAGTTGTTGTTAGTGCTATCATCTGCTGGTTGTTTTGTATTTTCTGTCGTATCATCGCAAGTTGATTTGCTTGTTACGCCGATATACATAATAGTTCTATATCAATACCTTCCTATCTTCCTAACGTGCAAATTTTCTGTCAATCATTATTTGCTGAAACTGTGCAAATGTATGTTCTGCCCATGCGCGGGATTTGTTAGTGTTAGTGAATTGTAGTAGCGTGTGTAAAAAAAGTATTAAAGGGGTAAAATGGGTCACTATCCCCTTACCCAACTTCTGCATACTAATTGTTATAAAATCTCAGTTTAGTCGATTAAACAATGAAAAGGCCAACAAATACAATACAAGGCTTGATGTATTTATTATTTAAACATGGGCTGCAGCCATACAAAGTACATTATAGTAAAAAAAAACAGTAAAAAAAAAGCAAGGCGAAGAATTCATATTTTGAAATGAAAAAAATTCAAATATACATGTACAAAGATATACTTATACATATATCCCAACAAGCATTCTTTAAACGTTTTAAAAAATAATTTAAAGTGAATTAGCTTGAACAAACGATATATAAACGTTTTCAAAATTTTACTTATTTGAGTTTTTTAATGAAGTAAATTTTTGATGAAGTAAACAAAATATGAGTACTGGGCTGGCTGCTATTGGCGTTGAAATAATATCAATTTTGTAAATTTTTTTCTAACATACTCTTTTTCGTCCGTGCTTTTTTTCATTTCAAAAACAAACGAATATCCAAATAAAAACTTATTACTTCCTTACACAGCTGTGTCCGGTGATTATTAAAGATGTCATTACTAAAAAATTTTATAATACTAATGAAAAACAAAAGCTTACTTTTTCATTTGGAGAACGTAATAGCCTAATGTACAATATTGATAGAAGCAAGACGGCTTTTTGAACTATACATATATTTAGGCCCCTTTTTTACAAAAATTTAACGACAGCCTTGAGATTTTGTCTGCTTCTCTCGTTGTATATCTGTACTGTAATGTTTGACAGGCTACACACGTAGTGATATAGAAGTATTACATATATGGTTACGCCTGACTGATTTGCTTTTGCATTTTCGAGAGAGGCTGCCTGTATTGTTTTTGCAGCCATAACAGCTTTCGAGTTAATTTTGCTTGTAGAGACAGCAAACTCATTGCTTTGCCTTGCCCTTCTTTTTGTTGTTGGCTGTTTTGTTATTGCAGATCTTTTTGCTTATTGTTGTCCGCAGCACTATTGAGAATGGATTTGAGATCACTAGCAACTGTAGCAACAATACTGCCAAGATTTTTCATTTCAGAACTCATCGTAGAGATTATACAATTTTTATCTTCTATAACTGAGTATAATGAGCGGATTTCAGCTGATAAAGAATCGCACTTTTGTGATAATTGAGAGTTTTCACATTCTAGAGCATCCATGGTCGATAGTATACGAGCGTTATCACAACGTAGGTCGGCAATGCTTTTAACAATACCACTTAAATTATCATTGCGCTCAACATTGTTAACGATAGTGGGGAGAGCAGTAGGTGGCGGCGTACGAATAGACGCGCGTCGCTCAATGCGACATGTTTGCACACTTCAAATGAAAGAGGTCATTGTACTTAGCACACAACACTTTCAGTTGGCCTCTTTCAATCTTTTGTCCACAATCGCACAGCATAATGATATATTAATGATAACACTTTTCCACTATTAATTTTATTTTATTTTATATCATGTTCATTTGTAATATTTAAAATTACTTTAAGGATTGAAATCCAAAACAAGAGTCACTATCTCAATGTGGCAGTAGGCACAAATTATTAACATTTGTTAGGTGAACTATTAAAAAATGCACATAAATACGGAGCAAAAATAAACACGTCCGTGTCGCTTGACGACTTTTACTTCATTACAGTCAGTACAAAAAAGGGCGGAGGGTGGGCTTGGTCCCTGCAATTGCGCTAACATCAACACCATATCCATAGCATGCAGGTGAAGGAGATCATAGAAGAGTTGTAGGAAGTATCTATATTTTTTTGTTTTCATTCGTTAAAAATGATATAGTCTAGTCCCAATTTTTTATATATATATTTTTTTACCTAAAATTGTAGTAGTCTTTTCCAGCACCTCCGTAGGAACTATATTAAAATTATGGACCAATTATAAGGCGTAGTTGGATAGTTATATAAACCCCCCACTGGATGATTGCTAGCTGCTACCAGGAGTTCCGCCCAACTATCAAACTAGCTACAAGCAGGCATCAAAATAAAAGCATTGCTACCTTGAATTTTTTTACTTTACAAATTATTTAACTCCAGCACCCGTCCCATTACCTAAATAAGTTTCCTGTGCTAATAGAATTTCTGTACATGTTTCTAGCTTTCGTTGTAACGCACAGTGCACAGGCAAAAAACGCACTTTACGGAATTCGACATTTTTATACTCAGCTGAGCAGAGCTCACAGAGTATATTAACTTTGTTCACATAAGGGCAATCCATAACGGCATAAACTAATCGAGATAGATATAGACTTCTATATATCAAAATGATCTGGGCGAAAAAAGAAATTCATTTAGCCATGTCCGTCCGTCCGTCCGCCCGTAAACACGATAACTTGAGTAAATTTTGAGGCATCTTGATGAAATTTGGTATGTGGATTTCTGGGCGCTCATCTCAGATCGCTACTAAAAATGAACGAAATCGGACTGCAACCACGCCCACTTTTTCGATATCGAAAAATTCGAAAAACAGAAAAAGTGAGATAATTCATTACCAAAGACGGATAAAGCGATGAAACTTGGTAGGTGGGTTGACCTTATGACGCAGAATGGAAAATTAGTAAAATTTGGACAATGGGCGTGGCACCGCCCACTTTTAAAATAAGGTAATTTAAAGGTTTTGCAAGCTGTAATTTGGCATTCGTTGAAGATATCATGATGCAATTTGCAGAAACGTTACTAATATTACTATTTGTATGCTAAATAAAAATTAGCAAAATCCGATGGCGAACACGCCCACTTAAAAAAAAATTTTTATATCAAATTTTAACAAAAAATTTAATATCTTTACAGTATATAAGTAAATTATGCCAAAATTCAACTTCAGCAATGATATGGTGCAACAAAAATACAAAAATAAAATAAAATTTCAGAATGGGCGTGGCTCCGCCCTTTTTCATTTAATTCGTCTAGAATACTTTTATGCAATAAGTCGAACAAAAATTTACCAATCCTTGTGAATTTGGTAGGGGCATAGACTCTATGACGATAACTGTTTTATGTGAAAATGGCGAAATCGGTTGAAGCCACGCCAAGTTTTTATACACAGTCGACGCCTGTCCTTCGCTTGGCCGTTAACATGATAACTTGAGCAAAAAAAAAAAACCAAAAAAACCAAAAAAAAAAAAAACACCACCAAAAAAAAAATGAAAAAGTAAGGAAGGTTAAGTTCGGGTGAACGAACATACATACTCATTGAGAGCTATGGTGACAACATAAGGGAAAATAACCATGTAGGAAAATGAACCGAGGGAAATCCTGGAATGTGTTTGTATGACATGTGTATCAAATGAAAGGCATTAAAGAGTATTTTATGAGGGAGTGGGCCATAGTTCTATAGGTGGACGCCATTTAGGATATAGCCTAAAGGTGGATCAGGTGACTCTAGAATGCGTTTGTACCATATGGGTATCAATGAAAGGTGTTAATGAGTATTTAAAAGGGAGTAATCCTCAGTTCCATAGGTGGACGCCGTTTCTGAGATATCGCCATTAAAGGTGGGCCAGGGTTGACCCTAGAATTGTTTGTACAATATGGGTATCAAAGAAAGGAGTTAATGAGTATTTTAAAGGGAGGGGGCCTTCGTTCTATAGGTGTTCGCCTTTTCGAGATATCGCCATAAACGTGGACCAGGGTGACTCTAGAATGAGTTTGTACGATATGGATATCAAATTAAAGGTATTAGTGAGAGTTTTGAAAGGAGTGGCCCTTAGTTTTATATGTGAAGGCGTTTTCCAGATATCGCCAAATGTGGACCAGGGTGACCAGAACATCATCTGTTGGATACCGCTAATTTATTTATATATGTAATACCTGCCAAGATTTTAAGGGTTTTTTATTTCGCCCTGCAGAATTTCTCATTTTTCTTCTACTTAATATGGTGGGTGTCACAAACCATTTTATAAAGTTTTTTCTAAAGTATATTTCGCGTCAATAAAAACAATCCAATTACCTACCATGTTTCATCCCTTTTTTCGTATTTGGATAGAATTATGGCATTTTTTTCATTTTTCATTATTTTCGATATCGAAAAAGTGGGCGTGGTCATAGTCGGATTTCGTTCATTTTTCATACCAAGATAAAGTGGTTCAAGTAAGCACGTGAACTAAGTTCATTAAGATATGTCGATTTTTGCTCAAGTTATCGTGTTAACGCCATGCGGAAGACAGACGGACGACTGTGTATAAAAACTGGCGTGGCATCAACCGATTTCGCCCATTTTTACAGAAAACAGTTAACGCCATAAAATCTATGCCCCTACCAAATTTCAAAAGGATGGTTAATTTTTGTTCGACTTATGGCGTTAAAAGTATCCTAGACAAATTAAATGAAAAAGGGCGGAGCCACGCCCATTTTGAATTTTCTTTTATTTTTGTATTTTGTTGCACCATATCATTACTGGAGTTGAATGTTGACATAATTTACTTATATACTGTAAAGATATTAAATTTTTGTTAAAATTTTACTTTAAAAAAATTTTTTTTAAAGTGGGCGTGGTCCTTCTCCGATTTGCTAATTTTTATTAGGCGTACATATAGTAATAGGAGTAACTTCCCTGCCAAATTTCATCATGATATCTTCAACGACTGACAAATTACAGCTTTCAAAATTTTTAAATTACCTTCTTTTAAAAGTGGGCGGTGCCACGCCCATTGTCCAAAATTTACTAATTTTCTATTCTGCGTCATAAGCTCAACTCATTTACAAGCTCGTCGCTTTATCTGTCTTTTGTAATGATTATCGCACTTTTTCGGTTTTCGAAATTTTCGATATCGAAAAAGTGGGCGTGGTTATAGTCCGATATCGTTCATTTAAATAGCGATCTGAGATGAGTGCTCAGGAACCTACATACCAATTTCATCAAGATACCTCAAAATTCACTCAAGTTATCGTGTTAACGGACGGACGGACGGACGGACGGACATGGCTCAATCAAATTTTTTTTCGATCCTGATTATTTTGATATATGGAAGTCTATATCTATCTCGATTCCTTATATATGTACAACCAACCGTTATCCAATCAAACTTAATATACTCTGTGAGCTCTGCGCAACTGAGTATAAAAAGTTATGACAGGGCGAATCAAAGAAGCCCTAGAATCTTGCAGCAGATACTGTTCGTGGTGAGTTAAATAGTATAATAACTTAGCGGTACCACAACCGCTGATGTTCTGGGTCCCCTGGTCCACATTTTGGTCGATATCTCGAAAACACCTTCACATATACACATAGGGCACTCCCCTTTAGAACCTCCATTAATACCTTTAATTGATACCCATACATACAAACATATTCTAGAGTCACACCTGGTCCACCTTTATGGTGATATCTCGAAAAGGCGTCCACTATAGAACTAAGGCCCAACTACGTCTATAATAATCATTAATACCTTCATTGGAAACCCAGATCGTACAAACGCATTCTAGTCACCTCTGTCCACTTATGGCGATATCTCGAAAAGGCGCCCACGCCTAGAACTGAGCCCACTCCTTTTAAAATACTCATTAGCACCTTTCATTTGATACCCATATCTACACAACACATTCTAGAGTCACCCCTGGTCTCACCTTTATGGCGATATCTCGAAAAGAGCGTCCACCTATAGAACTATTTAGGCCCATTCCTTTCAAAATATCATTAACACCTTTCATTGATACCCATATCGTACAAGCACAGTCTAGAGCCACCTCTGGTCCACCTGTATGGCGATATCTCGAAAGGCGTCCACCTATAGAACTAGGCCACTCCCTTTTAAATACTTATCTAAACACCTTTTATTTTGATACCCATATCGTCACAAGAGATGTCTAGAGTCACCCTAGTCCATCCTTTATGGCGATATCCGAAACTAGCGTCCACCTATAGAACTAGGGCCCACTCCTTGTTAAAATGCTCTTTTATACCCTGTCATACCAACAGTGCATCGGACTTTACACTGCTTTAGTGGTAGATCCTCACTACTTTTTAGCCATTTTCATTTTCTACTCACTTCTGCCACCAAAGCCAAAAATCTACCAACATTTCAATATGCATATTCGCATTGAACCAGATACTGCGATCATTAGGTATATACTAATTTTGGCATGCTATTTCAAACAAGAGTTACATTTATTTCGGTTGTTATTTTGAAAAGTTGTGTACGATTCAACAAGAAATAAATGTGTGTATGAAATATATGTGTAAATGAGCAGCAAATATTTCCCTGCGCTATTAATCAGTTTTTGTAATAATTTTTAACGAAACATAAAAAGGTTTAAGTAATACCAAAGTCGGCTTATTGTGGCAGTCATTCTTGGTACTTGAAAAAATGTTTTTGCTAATTAGACGTTTCGGTAAATTTTCATCAGTATTCCAAGATCGAAAGAGAGCAGCAAATATCATATATGCATAAGCTATGTATACACAAACTTTTAAATGTGTTATTTTTTGTTTTATTACATGTTTTTTAGTGTATTTCCAAGTGACATGTGCTTTATTTGTTTACAATAAAGTCTGAAGTGTTTTGTACAAATATACATTGTAGCTATTTTCTTTCTGGACACCCAAAATCTACCTAACTTCTACCACTATTTTAATTTCCGTCTACAACAGAAAATTCTCTTTTTAACGTCCGTGACACTGCATACAAACATATTCAGGGTTACCTAGTTAATTCCTAAATGGTGATGTTCCGCTTGTTTGTCTCCAAAGCTCTCAGCCGGATGCGTATGTACATGTTCGTTACACCGAACTTAGAGCCTTCCTAACTTGTTTGAATAAAAATGAACGACCTAAATCCCGTTACTATCATTATGTCCGTTTATCAGAGAAGTGTTTTAGTTTGAAATTTGAGGATGACATGTTTTTCTTAGGAATACGAATTTACGCTTCACATGTGTGGAAATGCTTTTCTCGTCCGTACGATACTTGTCGTTTCGATTTCAAGAAATGCAATTAACATATCTATTTAGGCGCACTTCCGTGCTACTCATCTTTCTTCTTAGTGATCTACCTGTCTTTAGTGATCTCCTTTAAAAAAATTAAAAAATAAGATTTAAAAAAATAAACAAACACATCAAACTAAGATACCAATACACATCGCCTAAAATAGAGGAAATAGTTGTCACGAATCATATAATAATAAATGTAGTACTACATAGCGCGAAATATATCGGCTTTAACCAAGGGTGTGACAGAAAACCAATGTCTCCATTTGTGTTGCAAGTAATGGAGACGAGTAGAACAGTCTCAAATACGTATATGCCACCATTCCTTTCATACCACTTGTATCAGTAATGGATCAAAAAATATAATGACTGCACCGTGATGTCGTCGGTTATGTCATGACCAAAGACATAGAACCTTACAGTATATATCTGAAGGTAATAAAAAAGGTGCAATTATTAATAAACTCCACTACGACAATCATCCACGAGAGGCCATGGTCGCGGAATAACACCACATCGTTACGGCCTTCGCCCTTTGAATTGTTCAGAACATGATGTCCATCAGTCTTTGCAGGAAAGATCACATGAGCTGCAGGTCAAGTATTATTCAACATAACCCATAGCTCTCTACCCATAATTGAATTATGAGACAAGTGGGGGCAGTATATATCATTCTTTTCGTTCATAATAATGTGCAGTATCAGAGGTTAACTGGAGTTACTCGCGTATCGCGATCTATGATAGACGATATATTCAGCGCGAATGTTTAGTAATTTAAATATAAATGCGTCCTCGGATATTCCGATTTCTCTGCAGTTAAATGCCCCGAAAACCATCGATCTGTCACAACTAGCCACTGAGCAACGATGTTACGCGAGAGCTAATACTCCGCCTTAAAATTTTTAGCGCGTTTCGTCACCATCAAACTGTGTTCTTTCCTGCTGACGATTTTGACATATGAACGCACCTTACTGCGTTCGCTATTGGCTGTTTGAGCGCGTCAACAGTAACACCACGCATAAGCAGCGCGTTTACATATCCACAAGCCCACTGCATCAGCATCCTATCAGCGCGAGCGAGAGAGCAAAGAATAAGCCATCGGAACGTCAGCGGCGCATCGTGCATCGATTAGTAGCTGCCGAGCTCAGTGTGACTCAGGACGACATCTCCCAAGATAAGCAAACAAAACCCCACAAAACAAAAAACACGCGTGATCTCGACGTGAGAACAACGTTATTGCAGCTAATTGTAAAACCGAAACCGTAAGATAGATATCTTTATTTCATTTGTAGTTATGTAATGGCTGTGGAGTTATGTACAGGCATCTATCAATAGCGCGATGAAGTGCGCAAGGAAGAGCAATTATTCCATTGCACGCTGGTGTAGAATCCATTAGCCGCAGCGATTCTCTCCTTAACCGGCAAGAGCGTTGCAGCATCTTGTCGAATTCGCCCATGAGCGCAGATACAAACACATTATTTGTGAAAGCTAGCACATTAGATACTTTGTAGGTACTAAGTCGGTGAGAAATAATAAATTTCGCTCAAATATAAATTGAGCGCTCACGTAAGTTTCACGATTGGAATACGAGTTTGGCAGAGAGCGCCGAAGCAGGAAGCAGCCAAAGTAGTTGGAAAATTGGTTGTGTAGTCAGACAATTGCACGAGTGACTAGTTCTTCGTCAGTGATACACGTATACGTATGTATGCGCCTGGTTTCGCATTTAACTTGCAAAGAGTGTAGGGAAACTCAGGCAATTTTATATGACACACTTACTCCTCGCGTATTTTATAAGTTTTAGAGGCTTGATCTGGGAGCGCAAAGTATCGATAAAGTGGTGATTTTGGCTTGTATTAAATAAATGTAGTGCACATGCTGACTTAGCATAAACCATTGCATGAGCTGTATCTCACGCGCCTTAGGACTTCAGCTGCCGAACCCGTAGTATAGGTATGAGTATGCACAAGCGCGCTCAAACCGCGATCGACAATCGCCACTCTATTGCATACTGAATGCGCAGGTAAATACTGAAATAACTCGAATAATGAGACCACTAATAACATGTTATTTTGTTCCTTTTTGATAATTGGCCAAGACTTTGCATTAATAGTAGCACATCAATAAGCCATCCTCATTGAATTTAATAGCGGATGTATGTGGAACCATGAACACTAACTTTCATACATATCTCATTCTTAGACTTATTTTGGTATATCATGTACTATATAGATAGAGTGATCTCAGCAGCCTTGTGCGCAGGCACTGCAAGCATTACTTTGGTAAGTACATATATATATATGCTTTAGTCAAAGCCGGTTTTAGGCGAGTAAGATGTCGCTAGATTGAAATATATCGCGACGACGAAGAGCAGTAAATGTGAGAATTGAGTGGTGGGTGTAATGCACGACAATAACTGTTTTAGATTCCGTATAAAGTATGTGTACGATATTTACATATCTAAGCTGGAACGAAGTAAATTGCACAACACAATATAAAGCAAACGCGGCCACACTTGTAGGTTACGTAAACAAATTACTTCATTATGTCTACACATATGTACATACAAGCAGCGGAGAGATACGCACAAACATGCATATACGAGATACTCACAAAAGTATGCAAACATACATTACTCACATATACACGCGCATAGGGTATGCGAGAGCTATAACTACAGATACACAGCGACGCGTATAGCTGGTAACCAGTAGAAAATGATACAAAGACCTCAGAAGTATGCGAACGAGACAACAGAGAGTATAAAAGGAGCGAAAGCTGAGTAGGCAGTCAATCAGTTTTGATTTAAGCACGCTATCAGTTGCGAAGTATAAGTGTTATTGTGAAGTATTTTCAAAGTAGTCTATAAAGACCATTTTGCATTATTGAATATGGAGTTATTTATTCAACAGTTTAGCGATACTGAACGTTAGTAGAAAGTTAGCAATAAACGGAATTTCCTAATGCTTTACCATTGGTGTCAGAAGAGAATTGTTGAATAAAGTTCTGAAGCTTTCGAATATACAACTGTGGACATGTGCAAGCGGGGATGAATACAACACACGCAATAAGATCGAACTTCAAGCCACGGCTAGAGACCTATGGAGTCTGAAGTCATTAAATGTGATTAATGTGTTTTTAAAGCAATAAAAGAGCGGTACGAGTTTTTTTCGCGTTTGCTGTTTTTTTTTTTTTTGTTTTTTTTTTTTTTTTTTTTTTTTTTTTTTTTTTTTTTTTTTTTTTTTTTTTTTTTTTTTTGTTCTTTTTTTTTTTTTTTTTTGGTTTTCGCGAGTCGTAATGTAAATTCAGTGGTCTGCAAAACACACCCCTAGTCCGGCGCGTCAGTGCGGAGACGCAGCGTGCCGTGGAGCGGACCACCATGGCAATGCCGCGTGACCAGGTAATACCGAATCAAGATACTAATATAATATAGAACGGCAAGTTCAGTTGCGATGGTTCTTCAGAGGTTTGCTATATAGGGAATTTTTTTACAGGATCCGCGCATTACTCGAGAGTCCTTTTTAATCATGCGTTAGCAATATTTGTAAACTTGCACACTCTTACTAAGCGAAAAGCTAGGCTACTGAGGTACATAAACAGGTTCAACGTATTGAAGGCAATATTCTGTCAGAGCTCAGGTATCAATACAAAGACTGTCGTCAAATTTTGACTCCGTGACCAAACTCGCGACCGAAACAAAAAGTTAATGAAACTATTGAATCCCTCTACGATGCCGATTAGTATCCATTACTAGACAGGGACTATCTACTCCAATGGAAGAGATTAGATACTCACAGAAACCGAAACCCGATATCAGGCATCCATCGCGCATCTGCGAAAGCGAGTACAGATGGCGAGAACATCTTATTGTCAGGTTAGTCCTTTCGAGGTACATTTTCTCAAATGCGCGCCACCTTTCAATCGTTCCTACTCACAGGAATCTTTCTGCTTTGATGTAGAAAACGTAGCTGAAGCGGATGTTGATTTATCAGATATCGGCCATGCAAAAGAGTATAACTAAGATCCTGTTACTTTGTTGGATGGTGGAGAAGAAAGTCACCACTGGGAAGACTGTTTTCGGCAGAGAGAACATTTTGTGTGATGGTGCGGGAGCAGAACCACCTACAAGCCACATGTCCCAAATGTACTATTCTAGTACAGTAAAACTCGCAGGCGAGTGCACTCGAACAAGTCGGATGCCTCGAAATTCTAATTCGGATACACCAAGTTCATTGGCGGCTAGCTCCATTACAACTTCTGTACCTAGAAAATAAGTTGGCGTTTGACCAGACCTTCCAAAATAACACACACTTGAGACAACCAAGAAAATATTGTGCCACAGTTAAAAGGACCGCTTCGTCCATACCATGGACGTTTAAGAAATTACATAGATACTCGAGAAAGAATTTTCAATGAGTCTTCATCGAGGCGCAAAAGCAAAAACCTAAACGGTCAACACTGCGAATTCGTAACTATTATAAAACATCAGGAAATAAACAAAAAATTGTTAGTTTCTCATCTTTTGTGATCACTCAGGTATGGGAATTTATGCCAAAGTAAAATTTCTTGATTTTATTTAGTCAGGTTTACTTGACAAAAGAGCAATGTTAGCTGCGTGGGGTCGAGTTTAGCTACCGAGGTTTTACAGAAATTACCAAAATTTAAGAAAGTTCCAGTGTATGTCAAACAGCCGAAGGTAAATCTCAGAAGGTCATAGGCTTTATACAAGTAGATATCTCTTACAAACACACCACACCCAGAAACATGAAACTTTATATTATACCGTCTATTGCGAATAGATTAATATTGGGAGTAAATTTTTGGAAACTCCTTGAGCTTGCTCTGGGGGTAATACCGACAGTTTCCATGATTTTGGATAAGGGTGGCAACCCTTCAGAAGAATTTCCCTTACTCCCTCTCAACTCCCACACTTGGAAGTTGTTAAGATCGATGTTTCCTAATTTGAAACCAAAGACTTAGGTCGAACTCCATTAATTCAACACAAAATCGACATAGAGAATGCTAAGCCGATAAAGCAAGATATTATCGGTTAGTCCAGCGATGGAAAAATCAACGTATGACGAGATTGATCGAGTGCTTAGTTTAGGGTAACTGAACCAAGCCAAAGTCCATAGAGTTCTCCAATGCGGTTGGTCTTGAAGCATGGTAAGGTGAAATTATATCTAGATGCCGCAACTTTACTCCGTACCAAAAAAAGATGCCTATCCGTTGGCCAACTAGATGGAATTTTTGCAAGGCTTCCAAAGCGAATTTAATAACCAAATTGGACCTAAAAGATGTGTATTGGCAGATCGAGTTAAGAGCAGAATCCAAACCGCTGACCGCCTTTACAATTCCGGGAGGCCATTATACAAATTCACCACTGAATAAACTCACTTGGTCTCCCTTCGCTACACTACACTACTTCCTTTTAAAATCAAAAGGAACTTAGCGTTTTTTTCTAAAACGTTATAATTAAATTTGATTCATCTTGAATGATTAGGTGAAATTAATTCCAGATTTCAACAATGCACCTTCTATATTTAATTTTGTTAAAACCTTAACAATTCACTTTTTATAATTATTAACTGTATGTAACTTTATTTCAAAACAAATTTTGGCATTAAAAATAAAGATGCACGAGCGCGTCCGCGGTTACCGGTTGTTAGTACTTGACTAGTTCGTTGCACTGCCTATATTGAGGACGATGGTAGTGGTCGTGTTGGCGCCTTTCCACTCGCCGCGCACGGTTGCGCATTAGAATTTCGCTGCCGTTGATATATTGATAAAGCGGCTTAAACATCCTGCCCGTCCTGCAGGGAGCTGCTTGTAAACACCTTCTGCAGTTCCTGCAAGGCGCGGATGGTGGTATTTAAGGCTCGACTGGCCGTATTTGCGCCGTTGGCATTGCGCCGTTTTCAGGCCTTGTGGGGTGCACGCCTGGGGCGCTCGGCCGTCCTGGCAACTTTGTGGGTTGCCGCTGTTTTCCCCCGGAGTGTGCGCCTTTGGACCTTACAGGCGCAGGTGATTTCTTCTTGTTCCGTCCGTAGCGCGTGGTAGCGTTGGCAGATCCGACACTGAAGGCAGTTGTCGGTCTCTGCCGCGGGAGCCAGATCGGTGTCGTCCTGGAATTATAAGAACAGATAGAGAAACGAGAAGTAATTGGATACAGCGGATGATAAACGGAAAGTTAATACTGAAAGTTAGTTATACGAGAAAACTTATATAAGTTATAGTGCTGTGCGCGAAGAGTGCTCCATTGGAAGAAAGCACAGTTTAACTAAGGGGCGCATGACAAGCCCATTTTTGGGTGCGACCTCTACAAACCCGAATATGGTTGTCAGGACCGAGGCGAACGTTCTCGATTCGTCCCAGACGCCACTCAGTGGGTGGGAGCGAACCCTGTTTGATTACGACGAGGTCGCCTGGTTAAGGATTTCGCTGTGGCGTTTGCCATTTATAGCGCTTCAGAGTCCTTCAGTTAATCCTCTTTCCAGCGTCGACTGAATTGGCGATGAAACCATTTGAGTTTTTCCCATCGATTTATCCAGGAGAGGTCTTCCGCGTTTGGCCTCAGGAATGGCTAATAGCGGTGCTACTTGGATGAAGTGATCGGAGTAAGTCCTGTGAAGCCAACTGAGTGAGGTTAGAGGCCTCGAATTTGGAACTGCTTCAATACGCACAAATAGCGTTGTAAATTCTTCGAATGTAAACTTGTGGGGTGCAACGATTTTTTTGAAGTGGGTTTTAAAACTTTTTACTGCGGATTCCTACAGGCAAACCATATGAGGGGCACTGAGTGGAATATACTGCCAGTTTATTCCCTGGGGGCATATTCCTGCACAATTCTGCGGGAGCATTCGTTAACGAAGTCGAGTGCGAGTGCAAGTTGAGCGCAAATGAACGTTTTACCATTGTCTCTCATCATTTTTGAGGGATAACCTCGTCTGATAACGAATCGGGCGAATGCTGCTCGAAAGGCTGTGGTAAGATTCGAGCATAGCTCGAGGTGTACTGTCTTTGTGGAAAAACAGACGAATACAGCCACGTACCCTTTTATGATAGTGGTCGACCTCAGAACCGATGATTTTATTTGGAATGGACCTGCTAAGTCTGCTCCTGTTGTGGAAAAGGGGAGGGAGAAATTGCAGCGCTTAGGTGGTACCGCTGCCATTATTTGCGTGCGCGTTTTATGTTTGAAAAGCGTGCACGATTTGCATTGGAAAATGCATTTCTTAATAAGGGGCTTTAGTTTTGGTACGTAGTACTCTTGCCTTACCATTGGAGTATTAATTCTGCATGAAGGAGCAGGCGGTGTAAAAACTCTACATACAACTGGCACAGCCTTGAATCAGGAGGAAAGAATACTGGATGCTTCTCGTTGTATTGTAATGTAGCATGTTCCAATCTGCCGCCGATACGTAGGAGTCCGGCTCCATCGAGAAAGGGGTTAGGAGAAATGGCGAGATTGTTCCATTGTCACAAGCCGCGTTTTCGCATGTTGCAACTCTTTGTGCGTCAGATGGGGATCATGTGTTGCTGCCACCGATTGGATTGGTTGCAGGCATTTTTCGCAAAGCGGAACACGTATGCAATCACAAGGAGAGCTCGAGAGTATGAGTAGGAACGTTGAAGAATATCGTCCTTGGTGTTGTTGTTGTAGCGATAAGGTTGCCCCCCGAAGGCTCTGGGGAGTGTTATCGATGAAATGGTCCTTTGCCGATACAGATCCGGTACGCTCCGGTACCACAGCACCATTGAGGTTCTAGCCCGAACATCTCGGGAACGATTTATGTGGACACACTAAACCTTCAGGCCATTCCCTCCCTCCCCTCCTCCAAGTTCCATGAGGAGCTTGGGGTCGCCAGAGCCTCGTCTGTTAGTGAAACTGGATTCGCCGCAGATAGGTGAGGTGACAATTGGGTTTGGAGAAGCTATATATTGCGCTGGCAACCTGAAGGGTTGCGCTACACAGCCCCTTGAAT
>JARSSU010033724.1:0-25666 GCA_029619165.1 Eurosta solidaginis
AAAAGAGGTTGGAGTTATTCTACAACATAGGTCCTGACTCTGGTAACACTACGGACTCATTCAATCTATGAGAGATCCGCATGGACCGGCCAGCTCAACCTAACCTACGATATGACTGTTTACTGGGAGAGTAGGTACATCGCAGTGAGAAATATTATCGGGCAGTCGGATGTCTCAATTATCTATCTACATATATCGTCAATATAAAAATGAATGCGATTTGAAAGGTTTACTTGCATTAGTTTCATATTGAAATCGGTCGGTCCAGGAAGCAGGTACTCAAAGTTTGGCATAGAGATTCCATATATGGGGAAATTGAGGTGAGAGGTATAGGGAGCCATAAATATAAAGTAGAAAAGAATTGGATACAAGTGAAGAGGTGAAGGCAATAATTTTCGGGCACTCTAGTTGTAGCATAAAAATTAAATTATTTGTACGGGACACGGCCGCAATTCAGAGTACAGAAAAAGTGATGCTGTCGTTACAATAATTTTAATTTACATAGCAAACATTCGAAGTCAGAAAAGAATCAGAAAAGTTATCTAAGTCAAAGGGTTTACACTCTTTATGAGCTCATTTGGGAGACCGGAATAAATGCATTTCCCTGGTTGCGATGGTCGTCCTATATGAGCCTATTTTCATTTATCATACCAGCCTAAATAAACGTCCGATATAATTCCTAAAACACTCATAAACAGCGGGTATTTCGTCTCTTATCCTATTTGGCCTATTTACTGGGCATTTTGTATATGTGCAAAATTATTAGAGAAATTTCAAAAAGTATGGTAAAGGACACATTTTCGGCACTGGAGTTGAAGAAGTATACCTGGAAGTCTTGTTTAGACAAAATATTTAGGAAGAAACCCTTAAAGGTAGGTTATACCGACGTCAGCGCTTATTGGAGGCATACACCAGAACAAAGTGCGGCAGTTTTGCGGTTCCATTAAAAAATTTTTCAAAAAACTTACATTTCTGAAATGTAAATGACTATAGAGAAGCGCCTATGAGCGAAAAAAAACGTCGACACCAATACAAACAAGTAAGGACGGGACGGTGCTTCGGTTGTGCCGAAGACTTCATACCTTTCATGAATGGGGCTGAGCAATAATCTTATCCCGTTCGAAATCTCCAAATGATCGGATGTATAAGATAAGAAATATATAGTGAACAGAAGTGCATACCTAAACGATTTTTAAGATAAATATAAAATAAAAAATGGCAAAAAACCCCCTTATCTGAACGATCGATTGTATGGGATATATATTATATATAGCTCCGATCGAAATGATTTTTTCATGAAATCTACTATGATATATTAGAATAAATATCACCAAGTTTCACGTTTTTATATCGGAAATTAAGGGATAAATTGTCAAACAAATGTCTAATATAATACAAAAATACATCCTTGTGCCAAATTTCATTGCGAGATCTCAAAATTTGAGGGACTAGATTGCGTTCAAACAGACAGACGGACGGACGGACGGATGGACAGACGGACATGGCTATATCAACTCAGTTCGTCGGCCTGATCAATTCGGTATACTTAATGGTGAGTCTATCTTCTATATACATTTCATGTTCATGAAAGGTATAAAAAGGAATAGCAAAGGCCACAATGATGATGCAATTACAAGGTGACTGACGTTGGCAGCTTCTTTTTCTAATCCGCCATCTTCAACTCCCAGTCTGAAACTCATTTACCTCTTTGCTAAACTACTTTTTCATATAATAGAAATATTGTAGAAAAAACCATACAAATTAATTTTCCTGGGAAAGAATGCAACGGCATCACTTTTTTTCTCCAACTCTGTTTTGTGTTGACTTTTCTTTCATTCAAATTGGTGACGATTTTCATAAAAATAATTTATTTTATTTAACAAAATTTGAGAAATTTAAATATTATCCACACAAAATGAAGGCAATTTGTTTAAAATAATAGTCATAATGTACATCTAAATTCTTTTACCCTCTCCAGGTACTTTTTTCCTGGTTTTTGCCGTTCCGAGTGTGTTCCAAAAGAATTTCTTCCGCCCGTCGCAACATGGTCGACGTGGTTGGACGAAAGACAGGATAATGACTTTCCCAATGTTTCGGAAGTTGGGAAAATTGATTAGGCTCTATTGGGTGAGGTAGCGTGCTAGGGGCTATATTTTCATTGAGACCAGTTACACTCTTGTTACCCATTGCCAATGTCGCCAATCATCACTTTTATATTATGGCAGAGGAGGCGCTCGTATGTGCATTACAATGCGATGTATTGAAATACCTGAGATCCGACATCAAATCAAAGCTTTTCTACAATTAACCATATTTCTATCGTATCTCTTTGTGGCTGTTTTGTTTTCTTCTGTGCGTTGTTTTATATGGCAAGTCCAATTCCAGCGTATATTTATATCGGTCTGCAGGCAATAGTGTATGATTACACATTGTACAGCAGTTTTTCATCAGAAAACCTTCAACTTCAAACAAATTAGGACCGTGTGATCCTGCCTGGTTTTAGCCTTAAGCACATCACTATACTGATATTCAGTGTACCCGTAGGCAATTCTATGGTGAATGACGTTTAGGAAGTTTCCTACTTTTGTTACTGAATATTGGATCGGGTTGTTAAATGTACCCCATTAAATGCAGCAGTCACACGATTCGATGTTCTCGCCAAAACAACAATGCCTGACACGGCAAACTCTCACGTTCTTACTGCAGCCAGCTGCCCGAATAATTTGGTTAATGCCTGGTAACCGCATAATAGGAAAGCCGGGATTATCTGAACTTTGTTCGTACTCTGCAGTAACTCAAGCTCCGATCATGAAAAAGGCCTTAAGCAATTTTTCAAAACCACATTGCTCACATATTTTGTTGATCTTCGGGATCTTTGGTTACTCGAGTAATATACGGGTGACCGGATTCCCGCTACCTGAGTTCCCGGGTATCTCATTACTCAGGTAAAATCCCAGTCCTCCCACCAGGCTTTTAAAAAACTATTAGAACACACTGGAATTTCAATCGTCAGCGCTTGCTTAATCAACTGTGTTAACTGCTACCGATCCACACGTTGGCATCGAACCTTTTTCCCTCACTGCGTCTACATACAAAACGAGCTCTGGGGCTCTTAAAAAACCCCTGTGGTAGCGAAAGTAATTTCAGCAGGGTAGCTGCTTTTTCTGCACCTTGCTTATTACATATATCAAATATAATAACATATGTTATCACTTATTACCTCATAGGCTGCAGCCTTAGGCAGATAGTGCAGCCCTCTTAATTCAGGATTCAAGATCCTCATTGAGAAACCGTATCTCAAGGAATCTACTAAGGCTGATGAAGGTTTTTATTTTCAGAAATTTACTCGAAGGGCTTTTAAAGCTATTTTCTAGGGACAATCTCCTTCAAAAAAACTGTTTGAAGTTTTTCTACAGTATCCCGATGATTGGTTTCCCTGGACTTGATTAATTACTCTCGAAAACATCCAATTTCGTCACCATTTGTGTATTTATCGCATTTATACAAAAAAGTACTTTATTTAATATTATTTCACAAAACGGCCTCTTCTCTTTCCCCCTTTCTCACATCATTCGGATTGTATGGGAGTTTTAAAAATGAGCGTCACTACATAGACCACCTTGTCGTTATTACATCATGGGCCGGAATTATGTTCACATGTTTCGATCTCTTACTTAAATGAGAAATTTTTATAATAAAATATACATAAATATTTTTTCCAAACATAAATATTTGGCAGGGATCGTAACGGTAATGACTTTTAAAATAAAAGTCAAATTTTTATGAGTATTTTTTACTTTTATCATCAATTTTTACTTTCTAAGCCATAGGTAACAGTTAAAAGTTGACTGTTGTTATAAAAGTAAAAAATAAAAGTTAAATTTGACCTTTATAATTTAATTTTACAATAAGACTAGATGCACAAGCTGTATCACTACACTTTTCTTATGTTGAGCTCCATAAATTCTAAGTACTAGCGTTAACACAAAACTCAGCTGCGCGCTGCTCAATCGGGCACAAAAAAAACGGAAACAATTACAATAAAAATAAAAACAACAGATAAAACAAGTAAGGAAGGTTAAGTTCGGGTGTAACCGAACATTACATACTCAGTTGAGAGCTATGGTGGCTACATAAGGGAAAATAACCATGTAGGAAAATGAACCGAGGGTTAACCCTGGAATGTGTTTGTATGACATGTCTATCAAATGAAAGGTTTAATGAGTATTTTAAAAGGGAGTGATCCTTATTTCCATAGGTGGACGCCGTTTCGTGATATCGCCATAAAGGGGACCAGGGGTGACTCTAGAATGCGTTTGTACACTATGGGTGTCAAACGAAAGGTGTTAATAAGTGTTTTAAAAGGGAGTGGGCGTTAGTTCTATGGGTGGACGCCTTTTCGGGATATCGCCATAAACGTTGACCAGGGGTGACTCTAGAATGCGTTTGTACAATATGGGTATCAAATGAAAGGTGTTAATGAGTATTTTAAAAGGGCGTGGGCCTTAGTTCTATATGTGGACGCCTTTTCGAGATATCGCCATAAAGGTGGACCAGGGGCTGACTCTAGAATTTGTTTGTACTATATGGGTATCAAATGAAAGGTGTTAATGAGTATTTTAAAAGGGAGTGGGCCTTAGTTCTATAGGTGGACGCCTTTTCGGAATATCGTCATAAAAGTGGACCAGGGTGACTCTAGAATGCGTTTGTACAATATGGGTATCAAACGAAAGGTGTTAATGAGTATTTTAAAAGGGCGTGGGCCTTAGTTCTATAGGTGGACGCCTTTTCGAGATATCGCCATAAAGGTGGACCAGGGGTGACTCTAGAATTCGTTTGTACGATATGGGTTTCAAATGAAAGGTGTTAATGAGTATTTTAAAAGGGCGTGGGCCTTAGTTCTATAGTGGACGCCTTTCGAGATATCGCCATAAGGTGGACCAGGGGTGACTCTAGAATTTGTTTGTACGATATGGGTATCAAATGAAAGGTGTTAATGAGTATTTTAAAAGGGAGTGGGCCTTAGTTCTATAGGTGGATGCCTTTTCGAGATATCGCCATAAAGGTGGGCCAGGGGTGACTCTAGAATGTGTTTTGTACGATATGGGTATCAAATGAAATGTGTTAATGAGTATTTTAAAAAGGAGTGGGCCTTAGTTCTATATGTGGACGCCTTTTCGAGATATCGCCATAAAGGTGGACCAGGGGTGACTCTAGAATGTGTTTGTACTGATATGGGTATCAAATGAAAGGTGTTAATGAGTATTTTAAAAGGGCGTGGGCCTTAGTTCTATATGTGGACGCCTTTTCGAGATATCGCCATAAAGGTGGACCAGGGGCTGACTCTAGAATTTGTTTGTACTATATGGGTATCAAATGAAAGGTGTTAATGAGTATTTTAAAAGGGAGTGGGCCTTAGTTCTATAGGTGGACGCCTTTTCGAGATATCGTCATAAAAGTGGACCAGGGTGACTCTAGAATGCGTTTGTACAATATGGGTATCAACGAAAGGTGTTAATGAGTATTTTAAAAGGGCGTGGGCCTTAGTTCTATAGGTGGACGCCTTTTCGAGATATCGCCATAAAGGTGGACCAGGGGTGACTCTAGAATTCGTTTGTACGATATGGGTTTCAAATGAAAGGTGTTAATGAGTATTTTAAAAGAGCGTGGGCCTTAGTTCTATAGGTTTCGAGATATCGCCATAAGGTGGACCAGGGGTGACTCTAGAATTTGTTTGTACGATATGGGTATCAAATGAAAGGTGTTAATGAGTATTTTAAAAGGGAGTGGGCCTTAGTTCCACAGGTGGATGCCTTTTCGAGATATCGCCATAAAGGTGGGCCAGGGGTGACTCTAGAATTTTTTTGTACGATATGGGTATCAAATGAAAGGTGTTAATGAGTATTTTAAAAAGGAGTGGGCCTTAGTTCTATATGTGGACGCCTTTTCGAGATATCGCCATAAGGTGGACCAGGGGTGACTCTAGAATGTGTTTGTATGATATGGGTATCAAATTAAAGGTATTAATGAGGGTTTTAAAAGGGAGTGGCCCTTAGTTGTATATGTGAAGGCGTTTTCGAGATATCGACCAAAATGTGGACCAGGGTGATCCAGAACTTCATCTGTCGGGTACCGCTAATTTATTTATATATGTAATACCACGAACAGTATTCCTTCCAAGATTCCAAGGGCTTTTGATTTCGCCCTGCAAAACTTTTTCATTTTCTTCTACTTAATATGGTAGGTGTCACACCCATTTTACCAAGTTTTTTTCTAAAGTTATATTTTGCGTCCATATTGGCGGCCACCGTGGTGTGATGGTAGCGTGCTCCGCCTACCACACCGTATGCCCTGGTTTCGAACCCCGGGCAAAGCAACATCAAAATTTTAGAAATAAGGTTTTTAAATTAGAAGAAAATTTTCCTAAGCGGGGTCGCCCCTCGGCAGTGTTTGGCAAGCGCTCCGGGTGTATTTCTGCCATGAAAAGCTCTCAGTGAAAACACATCTGCCTTGCAGGTGCCGTTCGGAGTCGGCATAAAACATGTAGGTCCCGTCCGGCCAATTTGTAGGGAAAATCAAGAGGAGCACGACGCGAATTGGAAGAGAAGCTCGGCCTTAGATCTCTTCGGAGGTTATCGCGCCTTACATTTATTTTTGTTTTATATTTTGCGTCAATAGACCAATACAATTACCATGTTTCCTCCCTTTTTTCGTATTTGGTATATAATTATGGCATTTTTATCAATTTTCGTAATTTTCGATATCGAAGAAGTGGGCGTGGTCATAGTCGGATTTCGGCCATTTTTTACACCAATACAAGTGAGTTCAGATAAGTACGTGAACTGAGTTTAGTAAAGATATATCGATTTTTGCTCAAGTTATCGTGTTAAAGGCCGAGCGGAAGGACAGACGGTCGACTGTGTATAAAAACTGGGCGCGGCTTCAACCGATTTCGCCCTTTTTCACAGAAAACAGCTATCGTCCTAGAATCTAAGCCTCTACCAAATTTCACAAGGATTGGTAAATTTTTGTTCGACTTATGGCAAAATTAAATGAAAAAGGGCGGAGCCACGCCCATTTTGAAATTTTCTTTTATTTTTGTATTTTGTTGCACCATATCATTACTGGAGTTGAATGTTGGCATAATTTACTTATATACTCTAAAGATATTAACTTTTCTTTTAAAATTCGAATTAAAAAAAAATTTTTTTTTAAAAGTGGGCGTGGTCGTTCTCCCGATTTTTCTAATTTTTAGTAAGCGGACATATAGTAATAAGAGTAACGTTCCTGCCAAATTTCATCATGATATCTTCAACGATTGCCAAATAACAGCTTGCAAAACTTCTAAATTACCTTCTTTTAAAAGTGGGCGGTGTCACGCCCATTGTCCAAAATTTTACCATTTTTCTATTCTGCGTCATAATTTCAACTAACTTACCAAGTTTCATCGCTTAATCCGTATTTGGTAATGAATTATCGCACTTTTTCGATTTTTCGAAATTTTCGATATCGAAAAAGTGGGCGTGGTTATTGTCCGATATCGCTCATTTTAAATAGCGATCTGAGATGAGTGCCCAGGAACCTACGTACCAAATTTCATCAAGATACCTCAAAATTTACTCAAGTTATCGTGTTAACGGGCAGACGGACAGACGGACGGACGGACGGACGGACGGACATGGCTCAATCGAATTTTTTTTCGATACTGGTGATTTTGATATATGGAAGTGTATATCTATCTCGATTCCTTTATACCTGTACAACCAACCGTTATCCAATCAAAGTTAATATACTCTGTGAGCTCTGCTCAACTGAGTATAAAAACGAAACATGTGCAAAGCTATCGGCGTTTATCGCCATAAATTTTGACACTGACGCATTTACGGACGGCAGAGGTGACGGCAGAAACAAGGTAGACCAGACTTGTTGGTTTATAGAAGATATAGAAGTGTAGACATGTAAGCAAGTATTCATACAAATAATATGCCAACAAGCTGGCCTTTGTTGCGCCAGAGCGACTGGTTCTCCAACTGTCCGCTAGACCAACCAATTGATATATAGGCGGTTCAACTATTCAAACGACAAATGTTTTGAACGGTTGTTATGTATGTACTCCATTTGGTCTTTACTGCAATTGCTTGGCACTTGACTTGATCAGGCGGTACAAATTGCAACTCGTTGTGATCTCAGTGATCGCAAATCGTGAATGAGACTCGGTATGTGTATTGCCACTTCATGGAGCGTTTGGCGTCGCAATTGCAGTGCGATTCCCTCACTCAATAAACAATTTTCACGCCACCGATACCTACATCGCCTTATGCAAAATATTAAGTGGCGCTGCACCTAGTTAGTCGCCTAATGCCAGTATTAAGGTACAGGTGTAAATACATACTAGAGATATACGCCGCCGATAAACGCCGCCGCCGATTTTGGTCGACTGTCAAAAATATCGGTGCGGCGGCGGCGTCCGGCGCGTTACTATATTTTCTACTCGTTTAAGACAGTTTAGGCCATTTATTGTTCATGTCGAAAATTGGTCGGATATGGTCGAAAGTGGTATCAACGGATGCGCATCACTGCCACTACTAATTGCGAAATTTAACTCTTTCTAACTGTTCAAAAGTTATTTAAAAAAACAGGCGTTTTCGATGTCAGCTTAACGCGGACTTTACATCACCCAATTCACCAAGTTATTAAAACAAAACACTAAAAGAAAAGTTATATAATAAATTTATATGCTCACTTTGCACATAAATTAATAGTGAACAATGAATTCAAATAAAATGACCCAAGGCGAACATGTTTTCAAATTGTCCTCAAGTTTTGAAAAAAAGCAAAATACCCAAAAAATGTGCCGATTTAAAAAAAAATTTATATTGCGATTGGCTGAAAGAATAAGCGATACGTATGAGAAGGGTTTGAAAAATCACTTGGGCTTACATTCAAACATCGGTTGTTTATTTGCGAAACTTTCAAATAGCGTCTGAAATCTTAATTTTGATTTGATTAAGTCTCCCGGTTTGACATTTAGTAAAGTTGGCGGCCCTATCCAAAACTAGTCCCTTGGAGTGAATCACGTTGATTATAGCCTATCAACCAAGTTTAAATATCACCTAAACGTTACGGCTCCTTTTACAAACGTGAATACGTAGGCACATATATTTACCAGCTGAGGCTTTGTCCTTCGCCTCAACACTCAAAGTGGTGAAGCAAAAGCTTTCCCAAGACAGTCGAACTAATGACCGTGTATGCTAATACCTTAAGTAGTGGAGCTCTTATATCATAAGACCGGAAAACAGCAGTTAACATCTTTCAACTTAAAACCGGCCGACTTTCATTCTAAAATATCGTTTTGATTTAACGAAGACTATTGAAATCAATGTTGTGAACACAAACGTCTGCAAACTTTGGTCCACATTTTAAAAATTTTATCCAGGGTCCTTGTAAAATTTTAATTACGTAGATGCGCCGAGGATTTCACCCATTACGCAATGACATCCACTTAGACTGCTTATGATTTCGAGGGCGGCGTCCTTGGCCGAATAGTCACTCCCTAACGTTTCAAGGTGTTTTCTCTGGCGTAGCTCGGCAGCATAGCGCGACAAAAGCATCCGTTGGAATGTCTTCGGAGCTACACCTAGAGCTTCTAAGAAAGTGACGTCGACGAAGGTATGAGTTCGAAGTCGCAGTCCTGAAGTTTCTGTGCTGGCATATGGTGTGAGGGTCAGGAGGCGTGGTAGCGACTGGAGGTCGGGATTGCTACTGTTCGCACATCGGGAATTGTAGCTCTTAAAAACAGCCGAAAATAATTTAAAGAAATTGTGATCGCGACGATTATTAGGAGTTATCCCTAGGTGAAATTACGCTATGCACGAGATATACAGACAAAGGTGTGACTATTTTATATATCTCTATTTCCGGCGTTAGGTTCGAAGCCTCTCTGCAGTAAGTGAACGAGGGACAATCCCTTCCGCAAGGAGCTACTCCTGAAAATTTTTGAACGGTCTGCAAGATCTTGAGGAAAAAACCCTGGATTTTTCCGAAATGGCCAACACGTTGATTTCCTTAAATACATACAAACAAAACCTTTTATAAATATTATTTTTTTAAACAGAACAAGTAAGGAAGGCTAAGTTCGGGTGTAACCGAACATTACATAGTCAGCTGAGAGCTTTGGAGACAAAATAAGGTAAAATCACCATGTAGAAAAATGAAGCTAGGGTAACCCTGGAATGTGTTTGTATGACATGGGTATCAAAAGGAAGGTATTAAAGAGTATTTTAAAAGGGAGGGGGCCATAGTTTTATAGGTGGACGCCGTTTCGGGATATCGCCATAAAGGTGGACCAGGGTGACTTTAGAATGTGTTTGTACGATATGGGTATCAAATGAAAGTGTGTAATGGGTATTTTAAAAGGGAGTGATCCTTAGTTCTATAGGTGGACGCCTTTTCGAGATATCCCCATAAAGGTGGACCAGGGGTGACCCCAGAATATGTTTGTACGATATGGGTATCAAATGAAAGGTGTTAAAGAGTATTTTAAAAGGGAGTGGGCTTTAGTTCTATAGGTGGTACCATATGTGGACCAGGATGACCCAGAACATCATCTGTCGGGTACCGCTAATTTATTTATATATGTAACACCACGAACAGTATTCCTCCCAAGATTCCAAGGCCTTTTGATTTCGCCCTGCAGAACTTTTTCATTTTTATACTCAGCTGAGCTGAGCTCACAGCTTATATTAACTTTGTTCGCATAACGGTAATCCGTAACGGCATAAACTAATCGAGATAGATATAGACTTTTATATATCAAAATTATCTGGGCGAAAAAAGAAATTAATTTAGCCATGTCCGTCCGTCCGACCCTAAACACGATAACTTGAGTAAATTTTGAGGTATCTTAATGAAATTTGGTATGTAAGTTCCTGGGCACTCATCTCAGATCACTATTTAAAATGAACGAAATCGAATTATATCCGCGCCCACTTTTTCGATATCGAAAATTTCGAAAACCCGTAAAAAGTGCGATAACTCATTACAAGGCGGATAAAGCGATGAAACTTGGGAGGTAGGTTGACCTTATGACGCAGAATAGAAAGTTTGTAAACTTTTGGACAATAGGCGTAGCACCGACCACTTTTAAAAGAAGGTAATTCAAAAGTTTTGCAAGCCGTAATTTGGCAGTCGTTGAAGATATCATGATGAAATTTCGCACGAACGTTACTCCTATTGCTATATGTGCGCTAAATAAAAATTAGCAAAATCGGATGATGAAAACGCCCACTTTAAAAAAAAATTTTTAAAAGTAAAATTTTAGCAAAAAATTTATATCTTTAGAGTATATAAAGTAAATTATGTCAATATTCAACTCCAGTAATTTCAAAATGGGCGTGGCTCCTCCTTTTTTCATTTAATTTGCCGAGAATACTTTTAATGCCATAAGTCGACAAAAATTTACCAATCCTTGTGAAATTTGGTAAGGGCATAGCTTCTATGCCGATAACTGTTGTCTGTGAAAAGGGGCGAAATCGGTTGAAACCACGCCTAGTTTTTATACACAGCCGACCGTCTGCCCTTCCTCTTGGCCGTTAACATGATAGCTTGAGAAAAATCGATATATCTTTACTAAACTTAGTTCATGTACTTATCTCGACGCACTTTATCTTGATATTAAAAATGGGCAAAATCCGACTATGACCACGCCCACTTTTTCGATATTAAAATTACGAAAAATGAAAAAGTGCCATAATTCTATACCAAATAGGAAAAAAAGGATGAAATAATTGTGATTCTGGGTCACCCTGGTCCACATTTTGGTCGATATCTCGAAAACGCCTTCACATACCATTCTAATGGCCACTCCCTTTTAACACCCTCATTAATACCTTTACTTTGATACCCATATCGTACAAACACATTCTAGAGTCACTCCTGGTCCACCTTTATGGCAATATCTCAAAAGGGCGCCCACCAATAGAACTAAGGCCCACTCTCTTTTAAAACACTCATTAGCACCTTTCATTTGATACCCATATCGTAGAAACAAATTCTAGAGTCGCCCCTGGTCCACATTTATGGCGATATCTCGAAAAGGCGTCCACCATAGAACTAAGGCCCACTTCCTTTTATAATACGCATTGACACCTTTCATTTGATACCCATATCGTACAAACAAATTTTAGATTCACCCCTGGTCCACCTTTATGGCCATATCTCGAAAAGGCGTCCACCTATGGAACTAAGGCCCACTCCCTTTTAAAATAATCATTAACACCTTTCATTTGATACCCATATCGTACAAAAAAACCCTAGAGTCACCCCTGGTCCACCAATATGGCGATATCTCGAAAAGGCGTCCACCGATAGAACTAAAGCCCACTCCCTTTTAAAATACTCATTAACACCTTTGATTTGTTACCCATATCGTACAAATAAATTCTAGAGTCAGCCCTGGTCCACCTTTATGGCGATATCCTTAAATGGCGTCCACTTATAGAACTATGGCCCACTCCCTCTTAAAATACTCTTTAATACCTTCCATTTGATACACATGTCATACAAACACATTCCAGGGTTACCCTAGGTTCATTTTCCTACATGGTGATTTTCCTTATTTTGGCTCCATAGCTCTCAACTGAGTATGTGATGTTCGGTTACACCCGAACTTAGCCTTCCTTACTTGTTTTAAATAACTTTTGACTAGTTAGAAAGAGTTAGATTTCGCAATTAAAAAAAGTAAATAAATGTAAGGCGCGATAACCTCCGAAGAGATCTAAGGCCGAGCTTCTCTTCCAATTTGCGTCGTGCTCCTATTGATTTTCCCTACAAATCGGCCGGACGGGACCTACATGTTTTATGCCGACTCCGAACGGCATCTGCAAGGCAGATGAGTTTTCACTGAGAGCTTTTCATGGCAGAAATACATTCGTAGCGCTTGCTAAAAACTGCCGAGGGGCAGTGATGTTTTTTCGGCGGTGTCAATTTGTGAATGTTATAGTTCGCACAGTTCTTCGAATCAATCCAGCTTAACTCTAACGGAATATATTTACAGGCAAATGGGGATGTATACACGTACATATATGTGCTATAATATGAGCAAAAAGAGAGGATTCGAATATTTAAGTGAGAATTCATCACTATGTATACATATGTAAGAAATATAAATGATCCAAAGTTGCATTTGTATAAAGATAAATTAGGGTACACCCCATTAGTATGAAATAAAATTGTAAATTATACTGCGGTAGCAATAACAGTAATAATATCGCATAGCACAGCATCTAAATGCGTGTTAGAGTGTAAGCAGTCTCTGGAGAGAATCGGGACAGGGAGAATCATTCATCTATATTGGGTCCCAGGGCATATGGGAATAGATGGCAATGAAAAAGCGGACGACCACCCCAGCGGGTTAGGGGATCAGAATATACCCGCGGTAGGTATGCCTGTCGTAAGAGGCGAGTAAAATACCAGATTCAAGGGGGTGTGTAGCGCAACGCTTCAGGTTGCTAGCACAATATATAGCTTCTCCAAACCCAATTGTCAACCTCACCTCTCCGTGGCGAATCCTCTTTCACTAACAGACGAGGCTCTGGGAACTCCAAGCTCCTCATGGAACTTACGGGGTGGGGAGGGAGGGAATGGCCTGAAGGTTTAATGTGGCCACATAAATCGTTCCCGAGATGGTCGAACTAGCACCTTAATGGTACCGGATCCGTATCCGGGAAAGGACCATCACATCGATAACACTCCCCAAAGCCTTCGGAGAGCAACCTTATCGCTACAACAACAACAACAACAATAACAAAAAGCGGACGAACTAGCTAAAAAGAGCGCATCCCTTGAAGCTTGCTCCGTAGACGTCCTAATTAGACTGGGCGAGATAAAGCGACGGCGAGAGGTGCACATGATAGAACAAGCGGGAAAGGCGTGGGTTCAAGCGCGGGGGCTGTAAAGTGTCGAAGATTATGTGTAGGTCTTACTCTCAGAGAAAAATCGCATTTTAAAATCAAAAATAAAATTTTTGTTCTTCCCATGCACGTTTTAAACGAGGCAATTCTCGTTTTAAAAATGAAAATTAAAAAAAAACCAAAACATCTTTAAATTGAAAATGGAATTTTTAAAATAAAAATACATTTTGCATTTTAAAATGTTTTATATTGATTTAAAAATGCTGTATTTTCAATTTCAATATGCTCTATTTATTTTAAAATGTCTTGAGCTTACAACTTTCCATACTTAAATCAAAAATGAAAACTTTGCTTCAAACATAAACATTTTCATTTTAAACATGCTCATAGTTAACATGTGCAAGAAGAAGCAGTTGGTTGAGTTCAATATTGTTGTCTGCTGTCAATTCTAATAATAATATTTAATATTTTGTCAAAGATAAATAAAATCAAAGATAAATGGCAAAAATCATTCAACTTCCGACAGAATTACATAAGGGAAATGACCAACATTGATTTTCTCCAAGCGTGACCCAAGTATTCTGACTCGCGGGCTCCTGAATTGGTAAGAATGGCATTACATATTTGGTGCACAGATTCTAAAAATACATTTATACATTACAGATAAAACTTGACTTTAAGATCATGTACCCTGACAATGAAGATTGTTTGTATTCGAAATAGGAAATGTTTACCAACGAAATTCAACGATTTTATGAAACTAATCTCCATAACGATTCCTGCAAACAGCTCTTTTCTATTGGCAAAGCTTCAACGAACAAAGGTAAATAAAAACAAGTAAGGAAGGCTAAGTTCGGGTGTAACCGAACATAACATACTCAGTTGAGAGCTATGGAGACAAAATAAGGAAAATCAATCTGGGGTAACCCTGGAATGTGGTTGTATAACATGTGTATCAAATGAAAGGTATTAAAGAGTATTTTAAGAGAGAGTAGGCCATAGTTCTATGGATGAACGCCATTTAGGGATATCGCCATAAAGGTGGACCAGGGCTGACTCTAGAATTTGTTTGTACGATATGGGTATCAAATGAAAGGTGTTACTGAGCATTTTAAGAGGGAGTGGGCCTTAGGTCTATCGGTGGACGCCTTTTCGAGATGTCCCCATTAAGGTGGACCAGGGGTTATTCTATAATGTGTTTGTACGATATGGGTATCAAATGAAAGGTGGTAATGAGTATTTTAAAAGGGAATGGGCTTTAGTTCTATAGGTGAACGCCTTTTCGAGAAATCGCCATAAAGGTGGACCAGGGGTGACTCTAGAATATGTTTGTACGATATGGGTATCAAATGAAAGCTGTTAATGAGTATTTTGAAAAGGAGTGATCCTTAGTTCCATAGGTGGACGCCGTTTCGAGATATCGCCATAAAGGTGGACCAGGGGTGTCTCTAGAATGTGTTTGTACGATATGGGAATCAAATGAAAGGTGTTACTGAGCATTTTAAGAGGGAGTGGGCATTAGGTCTATAGGTGGACGCCTTTTCGAGATATCGCCATTAGGGTGGGCCAGGGGTGACTCTAGAATGTTTGTACGATATGGGTATCAAACGAAAGATGTTACTGAGCATTTTAAGAGGGACGCCTTTTCGAGATGTCCCCATTAAGGTGGACCAGGGGTTATTCTATAATGTGTTTGTACGATATGGGTATCAAATGAAAGGTGGTAATGAGTATTTTAAAAGGGAATGGGCTTTAGTTCTATAGGTGAACGCCTTTTCGAGAAATCGCCATAAAGGTGGACCAGGGGTGACTCTAGAATATGTTTGTACGATATGGGTATCAAATGAAAGCTGTTAATGAGTATTTTGAAAAGGAGTGATCCTTAGTTCCATAGGTGGACGCCTTTTCGAGATGTCCCCATTAAGGTGGACCAGGGGTTATTCTATAATGTGTTTGTACGATATGGGTATCAAATGAAAGGTGGTAATGAGTATTTTAAAAGGGAATGGGCTTTAGTTCTATAGGTGAACGCCTTTTCGAGAAATCGCCATAAAGGTGGACCAGGGGTGACTCTAGAATATGTTTGTACGATATGGGTATCAAATGAAAGCTGTTAATGAGTATTTTGAAAAGGAGTGATCCTTAGTTCCATAGGTGGACGCCGTTTCGAGATATCGCCATAAAGGTGGGTCAGGGGTGTCTCTAGAATGTGTTTGTACGATATGGGAATCAAATGAAAGGTGTTACTGAGCATTTTAAGAGGGAGTGGGCATTAGGTCTATAGGTGGACGCCTTTTCGAGATATCGCCATTAGGGTGGGCCAGGGGTGACTCTAGAATGTTTGTACGATATGGGTATCAAACGAAAGATGTTACTGAGCATTTTAAGAGGGAGTGGGCATTAGGTCTATAGGTGGACGCCTTTTCGAGATATCGCCATTAGGGTGGGCCAGGGGTGACTCTAGAATGTGTTTGTACGATATGGGTATCAAATGAAAGGTGGTAAGGAGTATTTTAAAAGGGAGTAATCCTTAGTTCTATAGGTGGACGCCTTTTCGAGATATCGCCATAAAGGTGGACCAAGGGTGACTCTAGAATGTTTGTACGATATGGGTATCAAACGAAAGCTGTTACTGAGCATTTTAAGAGGGAGTGGGCATGAGGTCTATTGGTGGACGCCTTTTCGAGATATCGTCATTAGGGTGGGCCAGGGGTGACTCTAGAATGTGTTTGTACGATATGTGCATCAAACGAAAGGTGTTACTGAGCATTTTAAGAGGGAGTGGGCATTAGGTCTATAGGTGGACGCCCTTTCGAGATATCGCCATTAGGGTGGGCCAGGGGTGACTCTAGAATGTTTGTACGATATGGGTATCAAACGAAAGATGTTACTGAGCATTTTAAGAGGGAGTGGGCATTAGGTCTATAGGTGGACGCCTTTTCGAGATATCGCCATTAGGGTGGGCCAGGGGTGACTCTAGAATGTGTTTGTACGATATGGGTATCAAATGAAAGGTGGTAAGGAGTATTTTAAAAGGGAGTAATCCTTAGTTCTATAGGTGGACGCCTTTTCGAGATATCGCCATAAAGGTGGACCAAGGGTGACTCTAGAATGTTTGTACGATATGGGTATCAAACGAAAGGTGTTACTGAGCATTTTAAGAGGGAGTGGGCATTAGGTCTATAGGTGGACGCCTTTTCGAGATATCGCCATTAGGGTGGGCCAGGGTGACTCTAGAATGTGTTTGTACGATATGGGTATCAAATGAAAAGTGGTAATGAGTATTTTAAAAGGGAGTAATCCTTAGTTCTATAGGTGGACGCCTTTTCGAGATATCGCCATAAAGGTGGACCAAGGGTGACTCTAGAATGTTTGTACGGTATGGGTATCAAACGAAAGGTGTTACTGAGCATTTTAAGAGGGAGTGGGCATTAGGTCTATAGGTGGACGCCTTTTCGAGATATCGCCATTAGGGTGGGCCAGGGTGACCCTAGAATGTGTTTGTACGATATGGGTATCAAATGAAAGGTGGTAATGAGTATTTTAAAAGGGAGTAATCCTTAGTTCTATAGGTGGACGCCTTTTCGAGATATCGCCATTAGGGTGGGCCAGGTGTGACTCTAGAATGTTTGTACGATATGGGTATCAAACGAAAGGTGTTACTGATTATTTTAAGAGGGAGTGGGCATTAGGTCTATAGGTGGACGCCTTTTCGAGATATCCCCATTAGGGTGGGACAGGGGTGACTCTAGAATGTTTGTACGATATGGGTATCAAACGAAAGGTGTTACTGAGCATTTTAAGAGGGAGTGGACATTAGGTCTATAGGTGGACGCCTTTTCGAGATATCGCCATTAGGGTGGGCCAGGGGTGACTCTAGAATGTTTGTACGATATGGGTACCAAACGAAAGGTGTTACTGAGCATTTTAAGAGGGAGTGGATATTAGGTCTATAGGTGGACGCCTTTTCGAGATATCGCCATTAGGGTGGGCCAGGGTGACTCTAGAATGTGTTTGTACGATATGGGTATCAAATGAAAGGTGGTAATGAGTATTTTAAAAGGGAGTAATCCTTAGTTCTATAGGTGGACGCCTTTTCGAAATATCGCCATTAGGGTGGGCCAGGTGTGACTCTAGAATGTTTGTACGATATGGGTATCAAACGAAAGGTGTTACTGAGCATTTTAAGAGGGAGTGGGCATTAGGTCTATAGGTGGACGCCTTTTCGAGATATCGCCATTAGGATGGGCCAGGGGTGACTCTAGAATGTTTGTACGATATGGGTATCAAACGAAAGGTGTTACTGAGCATTTTAAGAGGGAGTGGACACTAGGTCTATAGGTGGACGCCTTTTCGAGATATCGCCATTAGGGTGGGCCAGGGGTGACTCTAGAATGTTTGTACGATATGGGTATCAAACGAAAGGTGTTACTGATCATTTTAAGAGGGAGTGGGCATAAGGTCTATAGGTGGACGCCTTTTCGAGATATCGCCATTAGGGTGGGACAGGGGTGACTCTGGTATGTTTTTGTACGATATGGATATCAAATTAAAGGTATTAATGAGGGTTTTAAAAGCGAGTGGCCCTTAGATGTATATGTGAAGGCGTTCTCGCGATATCGACCAAAATGTGGACCAGGTGATCCAGAAAATCATCTGTCGGGTACTGCTAATTTATTTATATATGTAATACCACGAACAGTATTCCTTCCAAGATTCCAAGGGCTTTTGATTTCGCCCTGCACAACTTTTTCATTTTCTTCTACTTAATATGGTAGGTGTCACACCCATTTTACCAAGTTTTTTCTAAAGTTATATTTTGCGTCAATATACCAATACAATTACCATGTTTCATCCCTTTTTTCGTATTTGGTATATAATTATGGCATTTTTTTCATTTTTCGTAGTTTTCGATATCGAAAAAGTGGGCGTGGTCATAGTCGGATTTCGGCCATTTTTTACACCAATACAAAGTGAGTTCAGATAAGTACGTGAACTGAGTTTAGTAAAGATATATCGATTTTTGCTCAAGTTATTGTGTTAACGGCCGAGCGGAAGGACAGACGGTGGACTGTGTATAAAAACTGGGCGTGGCTTCCACCGATTTCGCCCATTTTCACAGAGAACAGTTACCGTCATAGAATCTATGCTCCTACCAAATTTGAGAAGGATTGGTAAATTTTTGTTCGACTTATGGCAATAAAAGTATTCTAGACAAACTAAATGAAAATGGGCGGAGCCACGCCCATTTTGAAATTTTCTTTTATTTTTGTATTTTGTTGCATCATATCATTACTGGAGTTGAATTTTGACTTAATTTACTTATATACAGTAAAGATATTAAATTTTTTGTTAAAATTTGAATTTAAAAAAATTTTTTTTTAAAAAGTGGGCGTGTTCTTCATTCAATTTTGCTAATTTTTATTTAGCACATATCGAGTAATAGTAGTAACGTTCCTGCCAAATTTCATCATGATATCTTCAACGACTGCAAAATTACAGCTTGCAAAACTTTTAAATTACCTTCTTGTAAAAGTGGGCGGTGCCACGCCCATTGTCCAAAATCTTACTAATTTTCTATTCTGCGTCATAACGTCAACCCATCTACCAAGTTTCGTCGCTTTATCTGTCTTTTGTAATGAATTATCGCACTTTTTCGGTTTTTCGAAATTTTCGATATCGAAAAAGTGGGCGTGGTTATATTCCGATATCGTTCATTTTAAATAGCGATCTGAGATGAGTGCTCAGGAACCTACATACCAAATTTCATCAAGATACCTCAAAATTTACTCAAGTTATCGTGTTAACGGACGGACGGACGGACGGACGGACGGACGGACGGACGGACGGACGGACGGACGGACGGACATGGCTCAATCAAATTTTTTTTCGATCCTGATTATTTTGATATATGGAAGTCTATATCTATCTCGATTCCTTTATATATGTACAACCAACCGTTATCCAATCAAACTTAATATACTCTGTGAGCTCTGCTCAACTGAGTATAACAAGTAAGGAGGCTAAGTTCGGGTGTAACCGAACATTACATACTCAGTTGAGAGCTATGGAGACAAAATAAGGAAAATCACCATGTAGGAAAATGAACCTAGGGTAACCCTGGAATGTGGTTGTATGACATGTGTATCAAATGGAAGGTATTAAAGAGTATTTTAAGAGAGAGTAGGCCATAGTTCTATGGATGGACGCCATTTAGGGATATCGCCATAAAGGTGGACCAGGGCTCACTCTAGAATATGTTTGTACGATATGGGTATCAAATGAAAGGTGTTATGAGTATATTCAAAGGGAGTGCTCCTTAGTTCCATAGGTGGACGCCGTTCGAGATATCGCCATAAAGGATTCTATGATGGACGCCATTTAGGGATATCGCCATAAAGGTGGACCAGGGCTCACTCTAGAATATGTTTGTACGATATGGGTATCAAATGAAAGGTGTTAATGAGTATATTCAAAGGGAGTGCTCCTTAGTTCCATAGGTGGACGCCGTTTCGAGATATCGCCATAAAGGTGGACCAGGGGTGACTCTAGAATGTGTTTGTTCGATATGGGCATCAAACGAAAGGTGTTACTGAGCATTTTAAGAGGGAGTGTGCATTAGTCTATAGGTGGACGCCTTTTCGAGATATCGCCATTAGGGTGGGCCAGGGGTGACTCTAGAATGTTTTGTACGATATGGGTATCAAACGAAAGAGTTACTGAGAATTTAAGAGGAGTGGGCATTAGGTCTATAGGTGGACGCTTTTCGAGATATCGCCATTAGGGTGGGCCAGGGGTGACTCTAGAATGTGTTTGTACGATATGGGTATCAAATGAAAGGCGTTACTGAGCATTTTAAGATGGAGTGGGCATTAGGTCTATAGGTGGACGCCTTTTCGAGATATCGCCATTAGGGTGGGCCAGGGGTGACTCTAGAATGTTTTGTACGATATGGGTATCAAACGAAAGTGTTACTGAGCATTTTAAGAGGGAGTGCGCATTAGGTCTATAGGTGGACGCCTTTTCGAGATATCGCCATTAGGGTGGGCCAGGGTGACTCTAGAATGTTTTGTACGATATGGGTATCAAACGAAAGGTGTTACTGAGCATTTAAGAGGGAGTGGGCATTAGGTCTATAGGTGGACGCCTTTTCGAGATATCGCCATTAGGGTGGGCCAGGGGTGACTCTAGAATGTGTTTGTACGATATGGGTATCAAACGAAAGGTGTTACTGAGCATTTTAAGAGGGAGTGGGCATTATGTCTATAGGTGGACGCCTTTTCGAGATATCGCCATTAGGGTGGGCCAGGGGTGACTTTAGAATGTTTTGTACGATATGGGTATCAAACGAAAGGCGTTACTGAGCATTTTAAGATGGAGTGGGCATTAGGTCTATAGGTGGACGCCTTTTCGAGATATCGCCATTAGGGTGGGCAGGGGTGACTCTAGAATGTGTTTGTACGATATGGGTATCAAATGAAAGGTGGTAATGAGTATTTTAAAAGGGAGTATTCCTTAGTTCATAGGGTGGACGCCTTTTCGAGATATCGCCATAAAGGTGGACCAAGGGTGACTTTGGGCGCCTTTTCGAGATATCGCCATTAGGGTGGGCCAGGGTGACTCTAGAATGTGTTTGTACGATATGGATATCAAATTAAAGGTATTAATGAGGGTTTTAAAAGCGAGTGGCCCTTAGATGTATATATGAAGGCGTGTTCGCGATATCGACCAAAAATGTGGACCAGGTGATCCAGAAAATCATCTGTCGGGTACTGCTAATTTATTTATATATGCAATACCACTAACAGTATTCCTGCCAAGATTCCAAAACGCTGTTGATTTCGCCTTGTAGAAATTTTTCATTTTCTTCTACTTAATATGGTAGGTGTCACACCCATTTTACAAAGTTTTTTCCAAAGTTATATTTGCGTCAATAAGCCCATCCAATTACCATGTTTCATCCCTTTTTCGTATTTGGTATAGAATTATGGCATTTTTTTCATTTTTCGTAATTTTCGATATCGATAAAGTGGGCGTGGTTATGGTCGGATTTCGGCCATTTTTTATACCAAGATAAAGTGAGTTCAGATAAGTACGTGGACTAAGTTTAGTAAAGATATATCGGTTTTTGCTCAAGTTATTGTGTTAACGGCCGAGCGGAAGGCCAGACGGTGGACTGTGTATAAAAACTGGGCGTGGCTTCCACCGATTTCGCACATATTTCACAAAAAACAGTTACCGTCATAGAATCTATGCCCCTACCAAATTTAAGAAGGATTGGTAAATTTTTATTCGACTTATGGCATTAAAAGTATTCTAGACAAACTAAATGAAAATGGGCGGAGCCACGCCCATTTTGAAATTTTCTTTAATTTTTGTATTTTGTTGCATCATATCATTACTGGAGTTGAATTTTGACTTAATTTACTTATATACAGTAAAGATATTAAATTTTTTGTTAAAATTTGAATTTAAAAAAAAATTTTTAAAAAGTGGTCGTTTCTTCATCCAATTTTGCTAATTTTTATTTAGCACATATATAGTAATAGTAGTAACGTTTCTGCCAAATTTCATCACGATATCTTCAACGACGGCCAAATTACGGCTTGCAAAACTTTTAAATTACCTTCTTGTAAAAGTGGGCGGTGCCACGCCCATTGTCCAAAATCTTACTAATTTTCTATTCTGCGTCATAACGTCAACCCATCTACCAAGCTTCATCGCTTTCTCTGCCTTTGGCAATGAATTATCGCATTTTTTCGGTTTTTCGAAATTTTCGATATCGAAAAAATGGGCGTGGTTATAGTCCGATATCGTTCATTTTAAATAGCGATCTGAGATGAGTGCCTAGGAATCTACATACCAAATTTTATCAAGATACCTCAAAATTTACTCAAGTTATCGTGTTAACGGGCAGACGGACGGACGGACATGGCTCAATCAAATTTTTTTCGATACTGATGATTTTGATATATGGAAATCTATATCTATCTCGATTCCTCTATACCTGTACAACCAACCGTTATCCAATCAAAGTTAATATACTCTGTGAGCTCTGCTCAACTGAGTATAATGAAGGCTAACAAACCAACAACAGAAAACTACTAAATCAATCTATTTTCATTAAATCTTTAGAGATACGCAAGACTACATTCTGACAATGCTGCTAAGTGGAGTTATTCGTCCTTCGTCAAGGTTTCAAAGTTCCTGCGGAAAGCTAAGAAAAAGCTACAATAGCAGACTCGCAAGAAATCTTTGTTTTGAGATTAACTTCAATCGACGACTACGAAAGAAAAATTAATAAGTTGATAAGTATGTACTACTCTGTAGGAATGACAATACAGGCTTTCATAATTGTCGAGGGAATAGATGAGGGTAATATAAGTAGATTTTTTATATACTTGATAAAAACATTGTATAAATTTCAATCCTTTCTTGAGTGCTTAGATATCTGCTTCAAAATGTTTCAAACTCTTTTTCTAAAATATCCCCAGGAACGCGAAAATTCTTGGGTTTTTTTGCAAATTTTTTTTAACGAATTTATAAAGAAGATGTAATACTTTAACCGTAAAACTGTAATACTTTTAACTTAATACATTATAAAGGAACTTATTATAAAATCAATTATTATCTACATATGTTCTGCTAATAATCTTGAATTGTTTAAAATTAATTCATTATTGCATCAAAATTAAAATATATATGTTATATGCTATCCTATATGTGTTAAAAGGTTTATTATTTCTAAGTTTAACTTTATTCATAATTTAGTTAATTTTTATGCTATAGCTTATATTATAACAAAAGCCCTAACAATGTTTATACAGCCTAAAAAAGGTGAATATATGAATAGTGGTGAATAAAAAAAAATAAAATGTTCTCATTATTAAAACAAAAAAAACCCATTTTTATTTCAACAATGTACGTATTTAATTTCATATCAATCATATTTGAATTAAATATGAAAATTTCTATTTCAAACACGTTTGTTATTTAAACTACAAAAAGCATGCTTGAATAAAAAATTAAAAATTTTAAATTAAAAATGAAAGCTTTGAATCAAAAATGTACAGTGTTTAAAATAACAAACGAAAATTTTTAAATCAAATATGTTTTTACTTGATTTTACAATGTTACAATGCACATTTTTAAATAAAATTGCATACTTACATTACTTTTAAATATGTTTTTGGTTGATTTAAGCACGTTTTCAATGATTTTACAATGTTTTTCCACTGAGTGTACAACCTTAGACTAACAAAGTTGCTTCTATCATTAAAAAAGAGAGGACTGTAGACTCACGACGGGTATTCTGACTGGACACTGCTTCTGCCGTCACATGCCTTTAAATGAGTCTGGTCAGTGAAACGCAGATGTAGGAAGTGCGGGTTGGAGGAGGAACGACGTGCCCAGCACTTACCAGGCTAAGACTCCAGCTATTAGGAGTGCCAAGAGGACGGAGTTATTTATAACATAGGTCCTGGTTTTTGATAGGGTTTTTCAGTTGGTCGTTAAAACAAAACTCTGGTAACACATACGGACTCAATCAGTCTATGTGAGGTCCTCATGGACCGGCCAGTTCAACCTAACCTAACCTATAGTCCGATTCGTTCGTTTTAAATAGCGATCTGAGATGCGTCCCGCAGGAACCTACACACCAAATTTCATCAAGATACCTCACAATTACTCAAGTTATCGTGTTAACGGACAGAACGGTCGGACGGACGGACATGGCTAAATTAATCTTTTTTCGCCCAGATATTTTGATATATAGAATCTATATCTATCCCGATTAGTTTATGCCGTTACGGGATTACCGTTATGCGAACAAAATTAATATACTCTGTGAGCTCTGCTCAGCTGAGTATATAAAAATCAAACTTTTTAAAGTAAGAATACCGGCGTACCCGGCGCACCGCCCACACCGCCGCCGCCGGTACATACTACAACCTACGCCGCCGCCGATAAAGTGATCGGCGTAAACCTCTAATACATACATATGTATGTAGGTATATCGCCCGTCATCGATCTGACAGTACAAGTTTTTGTCTACTTATTACGACTTGTTGTTTGTACGTGTATATTCGATGGTCCTAACTTCAAGATCGAGGTAGTACCCTGTTCAATGTCGACGTAAGCTGGAGAAAAGTGTATAGGTTTTTTAACAATATAGTATCAAAAGGTACCAAAAGCATGCAAGATAGAACAACAAACAAAATTTTATTGTTCGCCTCTTTTTATTAATAAAAAACCTTTCGATGGTGGTGTCCGTTTTTGGTGGTCAAGTCCGGGGCAAAGCAAGATCAAAAATTTGGGAAAAAAGCTTTTATTTATGTCATCAAACTACGTCAAGCCTTAGAAAGATGGATCGACTGCATGTTAAGTTGCAGAAAGATTAAACATCCCACCTGAATACCTAGTGGTGAATAACGAAGCCCTAGGAAATGCAACGACACTCTTAAAATAAAGAATACCGTTGATAAACAGTACCAATCAGAAAAAATCGGCTGCTGTTCTTATACCATCAATTTAAGGCACATAAAACATATTGAATATTTTAAACATTTAATATACTTTAATAGGAAAACCGAAATATTCCTTACAAGCGTTAACTTTATAAAAGTACAACGAAAACTAAATTGACTTTGAAAGAAGGCAAGGCGCCAGCAGAATCTCTTAAACTTCAAGAATTTAACTTGGTACCTAGAAGATGTGATCAAGATCCATTTTACACAGATGAAACATTTAAGTATTTT
>JARSSU010033725.1:0-16984 GCA_029619165.1 Eurosta solidaginis
TAGTCAACGAGTCACTCAACCGCCAGAATGATGCTTTTACGCTTGATTTGTGTATTCCCCCCTTGGATACAGCAAATGCTTTTTGCAGAAGCTTGGCAGGCAAGTGCGACTGTAGTCTCGCTCCCCATGCATTCCAATAGTCAGCACACCCTTGCTGTGGCAACAATAAACAAACAAAAAACAATAACTTCAATTATTGACAGCGCTCCCCACAAAAAAAAATACAAAAAACAACAAAAATAACAAACAATATTAGTATATATACACTTTTGTTATTCATTAAAACAAGTGGCACCCTACCACCCAGCGATTCAACCCATTGAGTGCTGCTCGCTTTATTCCACTTCAATCACTCCCACATTTAAACGATAATACAGCTGATATAAAATAATTTTGCTTATATTGTTCTATATTGGATGTAGTATCATCATAATGTTGCTCATTTACATATTTACTTTGCACATACTTATATGATTTGTGTATTAGGGTGTACGTAACATTTTTGGGAATTTTTTTCTGTTTCCGCAACCTTAATTTCAGGCTTCTGCGATAGAGTTTCAAAATATCTATGCCATCATTGGCGTATATGATACCTGTTCCCTAAAAACAAGATTTCGAGAGTGAATTCAAAACTCTGTGTAAGAAAAATTTGTTTGCATAACTATTTGGGCCTTCCGCAGACGACTCGGCTCCTCATCTTTTCGTACTCGGACTTTACATTTAGCGGTGATGAAGCTACGCATACAGATCCACAAACAATGCCGCAAACGATCGGCAAAGTACTATTTGTCAAAAATTAGAGCGATAAATATTTGTGTTGCTAAGTTCTTGTTAGAATAGAAAAAAATTAAGCGGCACATTACAATGGAAGACATGGCTAATGTCATGTGGAGGCACTTCACATCTAGGGCAAACTAAAAATAAACTGTTGAACATCTAGATCAACACGATTGACATGCGCCTTCCAGGTGAGTTTACTTTCGCCTTTTGTGAAAGTTGAAAATTTAGATCTGCTAACTTATGTTCCTGATTAATTAGTTGCTAGATCTCGTCATATTGCTTTCGTAGATATCCCCGTATTTGACAAGCGGAGCTGCCTCAAACAGTTTGTCGTTACATTATCTCAATTCATCGCATTCACCATTTCAATAGCCATTTCCTTGTCAGTGTGCCAATGTAGCTCAGATATTATAAGGAGACGTCCCGCGGAAGTTGAGAGTGCGGGGTGCTCAGACCTACAGCTATTTTGATATATATCATAAGGTGTACCAATCTTGTGATGCATAACACTTGATACGATGGTCAAATGCTAGCAATAGTTCTTTTCTTATTATCCAAGTGCTTCCAAAAAGCGTTTGACTGCCGCTATGCCCTTTAGGGAAAATTGTGGTTGTATGCGAATAGATGCTACAACTGCTATAGAACGTAAAACCGAACATTTTTCCTAGTTTAAGAGGAAGTTTCGACTTGTAGAAATTACCAAAAGTTCGACGGTTATAAAGATGTTGCCTGTACTGGCTAAGGAAGATACGATTCTTCTTCATTGGATGGTTTCCCTGTCATACCCACTTGTTTTCACTTGGCCATACCCACTTGTTTTCACTTTTTAGGAATGCCAAATAACAGAATTTCAAAACATACGCTGTCTTGCATAATTCCACATCGGCAAGACCTTTTGAAAATAGCAATTCACATTCGGGTCACACGTTTATTGTGTCTTTAGCCTTTCCGACCCACATTGCTTTCATTTATTTGCGCTTGCCTGAAGACTCGCCATCTGACCTTGTCTACCGAAATACACATCACAAATAGGTGTAAGAAAGCCAAGCGAATAACCTTTCGAATCCAACATAACTTTATCGCCAAAAGATATATTTGTTTTGCCATTGTATTTTTGAAAATTTGACAGGAGTTCATGGTGGCCCAACCAGTCAACTTTATAGTTTGTTAGGCATTTCAAAATCATAAACAAACAACAAATGAGCAATCGTAAATAAGAAAATGACCACTTTGTATAGAAATCGTGATATGCGATTAATCGAATATTCGAATGCTTTAATATTCGATTTTCAAAATTCGATTAGTTAAAATAGAATAATCGTACATCATCGTATGATAGGCGTGGTGAAACAAAACATATTTTTAAGACTACGAAAAGCGTACGATTCGTTTGAGGCTCTACATTTGCAAACACGTATGCGGCACATAAGGGTACGAGTATGCAACGTTTACGAGCCTAATCGTCTGCGGAAAGGTCTTAAGGGTCAGTTATACTTACATAGCATAGCAGGGCACAGCAACATTGCTCTCACAAACAATATCTGTTCAATGGGATTTGCGTGTACTTGATTAGACTACGCAGTGTATTGCATTGCGATTGCATGGAAGTCTGTTGAATTTTGAATTCCATGTATTCGCTATGCGCGCGACTCTCTCACTCTTCGTGCTGTTAACATTGTTACTGCAAAGAGTGGAAAAATTAGCATCACTCTCAGAGTAAAACATATTGCTTGCTTGTATTTGTGTATCTTTTACATACTAACTTTATTTGTGTGTGAGTTTGCCCTTGTCAGCGATAGTCTATGTACGCTACGTAAAGTATAATCAGATCTATGTATGACATGCTATGTACTGTTTTGTCATGCAATGCGTTGTAAGTATAATTAGACCCTTAGTACTACAACTTGAACTAAATTAGTGGTCGTCAGCTAGTGAATTAACTCACTTTACGCTCGCTCACTTCACACATATTGTTATTCTCTTTCGTTTAGTACACTGATGACCTGATATGAAAGTTCTCGCTCTCTGAGAGCGCGTGAAAATGTGCATTTTTTATAATATTGGCCATAGATGCCATCATGCTCAAAATCAAATTTGCGCATTTCAGAATAACTTTGGGGTATTTTGCATGGTAAAGGTTTAATTTATGATTTTCACCGAAAATTTACTCAAGATTGTCCATTGGGAATATCAAAAAACTCGAATTTTTGTCAGGATTACAAAGTCGAAGAAAAAATAACTCTTTTTCACTCGTGGAAAATTTATCTGTGACAACTCCTTTCATCGAAAGGGCTGCACACGAAACGGGTTTTGGTAGCAACTTTCGATTGGTGAAAAAGTCAGCTTCTTAGTCTTCGCATTGATGTAAATGGATGCATAAAGGCCATGTTTTTGTGGCGTGTTGCGACATTCCATTTTTGACAGCTGAGATAAATTGTAGGTATACGTATAGGTTAACGCAGAATGTTTAATTAACAGCCTTTTGCGGACGACAACGCAGATACTTCATCAAGTGATATAATTTCGTAATTTTTTATACATTTTTTGCATTTCTTATTGTATGTGGATATATATACATAAACGTTTTGGTTGCATCAAAGTGAAAAAAGGGGCTTGTAAATTACTTATTGTAAATTCTGAGTAAATGCGTTTGAAATGATTCCTGTCTAAATGAATACAGGTTAGTCAACTAATTCAAAGGATGTTTACTGCAGATGGAAAATAACTGTAAATTTCCAAAAATTATTGCAAAAATTTCCAAAAATTATTGCAATAAAATTTCGAACGTTGATTGCTCGGCCAAAAGAACATGTAGAATTTTTCGAGTATGCAGTCTTGTAGCCCGTTTAGTTTTAGTATAGTAAAGTGCTAAACTTAAGTTCGTAGAAAGTCTCGCTGATTTTTAGCAATTTTTTTCTGGATCCAAGTGTACTTAGACTCTTTTGGCTCCAAAAATTGTTGCAATAAAATTTCGAACGTTTATTGCTCGGTCAAAATAACATCTAAAATTTTTTCGAGTATGCAGTTTTGTAGCCCGTTTAATTTTAGTATAATAAAGTGCTAAACTTGAGTTCGTAGAATGTATGGCTGATTTTTGGCAATTTTTTTTTCATTAGGACTTTTTTCCATATAAAAAAAACTCAAGAAAAAAATTGCCAAAAATTAGGGAAATTTTTTACAAAACTAAGATTAACTTACTTACTGGCTTCAAAACTGCTTACTCAAAATAGTTGTAAAAATCTTGAGAAAAAAGTTGAATTTGGCATACATTACGCATAGTGACATTATATTATTGCTTGAAGGAGCGCACTGAGATCCTTTTGGCTCCAATCATTAATGCAATAAAATTTAGTAGGTTTTTGGGCTGGCAAATATATGCCACTAAAATGTCCAAAATGGCTTGGATCCCATTGTCAACAAATAGACATTATATTAAATATACAAATATGGGTATAACTCAATTTATGTCACTTAGATCCTTTTGGTTTTGAGCCCTTCATTTCATATTTTTTCACTTATCTACCACAAAATATTTCTACAAAACTTTGCCTTTTTTATAAATTTTAATAAGTTTTTATCAGCTTACTTGCTGATTTATTTGAAAATGATGAAACCGAACGGATTTTTTGAAGTTTTTTGGCGTATTTTAGGCAACTCTATAGCCATCTGATGTTCAAGACCCATTCTTGGAAATTAATGAACTTTTGTTTACAATTGATTGAACAGAAAGCTGATGTTCAAGACCCATTCCTGGAAACGAATTAAGAGAGAATGAATGTCTCGTATCAGGTCATCAGTGGTTTATTATTCGCTGAACAAGCAGAGTAGCAACATCGGAGGAGAGTATTGCGTATTTACGCATTTCAAAAGGGATATTTTGCAAAAAAATGCTAATGCGTAAAATGTTTTAATTGCTGGCAAATATCTTGTTTACTCTTACTAACATAGCCACATTTTCAATTTTGGCGACCAATGAACTAAAGGCCGCGGCACAATGAAATTTTTCATATAGACGCATTTAGAACAAGCGTGTGCATTCCAGTAACATCGCCACAATCAACCAAGATGTTGCTTTTATAAATATGAAGGAACTTCAGACTTGGCAATTGAAGTTTATTTCGCCTAGCCCATTCACATACAAAATTTCGCGAAGCGCTGTTTAAAACATTCTCCCTATACAACAAAAATACTTGCTAACATATTTTGTGTCTTATTTATTCGTTATGTTGCAGCTTTTATTTGTGAAAATTTTAGAAAAGTTAGCAACGAGTGGGAAAAGTCATTTTTCTTGCAACAAAAGTTATGAGTTGGCTACTTTAACATGTCAGATGGCGCCAGTGTCGCTCAATCTACCGTTCTCCATAAAAATATGTGCAATCTACTCATAATGCATACGATTGTGTAAAACGCATCTATATGAAAAACAGCTTACGTGACGGGGTTTTAAATCTCGCGTTACATTTTAATTTTGTTGACATTTGTTTTATGTTTATCTTACTCACCGGCAGCCTTGCCAATCTGCGGCAATTTTAGTTAAGGCCATGAATTTGTAAGAACCCACAAATAACGAACACCCCTAATATATATGGCTGTTTAATAGAAATTTCAAATAATTTATTTTTGCTGCAAATTAATGTAAATTTACTTTGTGTGTTATTATAATTAATTTGTTTCTTTGTTTACTTTCCTCTACCAACATCCACATTATGTATGTATATAAAATATTTGTACTACTATTTTCATTTTATGTAGTACCTTTTTTTATCTGCTTTGCATCAAAAATTATTTGTAAATTCCTTTAATTAATTGAAATTATTTATCATTTCCCGTTGCTTTTTATATATCAACATGAATTTTTTATAACATTAAACATTAATTGGATGTTTATGTTAAAGATTTTTTTTTACTTTTTTACTCAATTTTATTTCATTGATCAATATACCACAGTTACATTATTGTTGCATTTCGAAGTATGATTATCAGGATTGGCTGAACTAATGGGGTCTACACATGGAACATCTGACTCGTGAGTCATCTGTGTACGCGTTGATTCGCCGTCAAAATCAAACTCATTTTGATTTTCACTAGTCAGCTAGAGTAATATCTGTGTGAGTAAGGCCCACTTGCAGAACGTAGAGACTGGTCAAAGCACAGCGATTTTGCAAGTCTTTAGTTCGCCTAGTTACTAACTAGAAAATTTCGAAATAGAGTACGCTTTCAAACATTGCACCCAAAGTCTTGGAATTTGTAAAACTTAGGACCACACTAACATTGATGCTAAATTGTCTAGTGACATACATCGAACATGTAATGAAAAAAGTGGGAGAGTATTCGCAAAGGTTAGGTTAGGTTAGGTTGAGCTGGCCGGTCCATGAGCACCTCACATAGACTGAATGAGTCCGTAGTGTTACCATAAGTTTGTTTAATGAGCAGTCCGAAAAACCCTTTCAAAAACCAGAACCTATGTTATAAAATAATTCCGTCCTCTTGACAAATACAAAAGGCATAGGTTCTAACTATGCCACTTGCTGCTTCTAAATCTGACACCTGTATCACTCCTAATAGCTGAAGTCTTAGCATGGCAAGCGCAGGGCACGAGCACAAAACGTGCTCAATCGTTTCCTACTCTAATCCGTGCTTTCTGCTTCTGCTATCACTGACCAAGCCTCATTTAAAGGCATGTGACGCCAGAAAGCAGTGTCCAATCAGAATACGCGTCATGATTCTACAGTCCTCTCTTTTTAATTATAGGAGCAAGTTTGTTAGTCTAAGGTTTTAAGACCTACACATAATCTTAGACAAATCTTAACCTCGCCAATCTAAATGTTATATCTACTGAGCATGCTTCGAGAGATGCTTCCTTTTAGCTTGTTCATCCGCTTTTTCATTCTCATCTATTCCCATACGTCTTGGAACCCAATATAGATGTATGCTTCTCCCTGTGCCGATTCTTTCCAGAGATTTCTTACATTCTAGCACACTTTTAGTGCCATGCCTTGGGCGAAATAGCGCAATTATCAACTATTTAAGACCAAATATAATTTGACAAATAGAGTTTACACTCATATTTTAGCGATTTTTTATAGATATATTCGAAAAATTATCGATTTATTCTCGAAAGATCATCGAGTTTTTATAGAAAAGTTATTGATTTGTAATCGGATATTTAGCAGTATATAGTATAGGCGTGATATAGAATACCAATATATTATAAGGTATTATAGAAAAATTGTCGATCTATTTTTAAATAGGTCATCGATTTCTCAGCGAAAAGTTATCGGTTTGTTATCGGAATGTTACCAATTTGTTATCAACGTCTTATCGGCTTGATTTTAGAAAGTTACTGATAAATAAGTCGACGCTGACTCGACGATAACAAGCCGCTTTCAGAACGATAATCTCGGCGATTATTAATCGCCGTAGATAAGAAGCCGATAATTTTCCATGTAGGTTGTTACCGATAAGAAGCCGACGAAGCTTCAATTTATTGTCGAATTTTTCAGACGAATAATATACGTTCAAAAACAGTTTAAACTTGTTATCCCAATAATTCTCTGCTGCAACACATGATTTCCCATGTCAAGCGGCGAGTTCTTCAATTAATTGTTATTGTTATTTATACCAAAAAGCGAGTCTATATTTTTTCTGCAATGTTTTTACATGTTTTTTATGGGTCCCAAGAAACACACTTTTGGATGTATGCAATCTGCTCCAAAAGACTAACATAACCCACCGACTTCTGATGGTCCTAGAAAAACTCCTCGACTACCGCTTCCTTATTATTTCCATCGAAAACCGATTTTAACATTTTCTCAGCAGTGGTCCTGCTGCTTATTGCTGCTTACGGGTTGTGCGGGTTTCTGAAGAAGATTTAATGGGATATGTAGTTATGAATAAAGCAAGAGCCCTTCAGCTTTGCTTGTATTGGCTAAGTAACGAAAATGCAGGTGTAAAATAACATAATTTCCCAAAGTTTCGAATTGGCTTGGATTGAAAGACTCAGGCTAGCTTTGTATTAAGTAGTTAATGATACTATCATCAATCACGCTAGTTTATATATCTCAACTTGCAGAAATTTGGTTTCAAGAAGGCATTTTGAGATTTGAACAAACAATTATGCTTATATTCCTACTCGTTACATACCTACTTCTAGTCACTCCTCCATTAACAATCACCTTAAATTTCTCCCACAAATAATATCAATCAGCCACAGTTGGTATAATTACTTCAGATATTATAAAGCAGCAGCTAAAGTGTGGTTGTAGTGCCGTTCAGTTGAGTTATTTATTTATATTTGTTAGACGTGGCGCGTTTAACCGTTCTCAACAATCTAGGTGCTGATGCGTTGTGACGGAAGCGCTTGATGTGGTTGGACAGCTGAATGTCGTTGATTGGTCGTGGTGGTGTATATATTTCATGGAACTATTATTGTTTTAGCTTACTTTGTTCTGTTGGTTTTCTATTTATTATTACGTTTAAGCTTATGGTGTATTTATTTTATTGCATCTGCTACCATAAAACATTGAAAACAAAGCGATAGAGTGTTGAGGCTGGTGGCTGTTGGCAGTTGTGATTGATTGATTTCCTAGTTCAAATGGGGGACACGAGCTGAGCTGTTGGCCTGTGGCTTGTGTCTGTAGTTGATATTGTGAGAGAATTTATGACGAAAGTATTTCCCTTATAAATGTGATATTCAGTTAAGTAATTGAGATGAAAAATTTAAGAAATGTTTTAATTAATAAAAAAATGAACCATATGACTTCGATAATTTTTATGCACAGAGTGCTTTGCACACAGAGTATATTAACTTTGATTGGATAACGGTTGGTTGTACAGGTATAAAGGAATCCAGATATATATAGACTTCCATATATACAAATGATCTGGGCGAAAAAAGAAATTCATTTAGCCATATCCGTCCGTCCATCCCTCTGCCTGTTAACACGATAACTTGTGTAAATATTAAGATATCTTCACCAAATTTGGTACACGAGCTTATCTGGGCCCAGCATAGATTGGTGTTGAAAGTGAGCGAAATCGGATGATAGCCCCGCCCACTTTTTATATATATAACATTTTGGAAAACACAAAAAACCTGATTAGTTTAGTAAATAATACACCTAGAATGTTGAAATTTGACGTGTGGACTGATATTGAGACTCTTGATAAAAATTAGAAAAAAAAATTTTTTTAATGGGCGTAGTACCGCACACTTGTGATAAAATCAATTTTACAATTATTATTAATCATAAATCAAAAATCGTTAAACCTATCGTAAAAATATTCGGCAGAGAGGTTGCCTTTACTATAGGAAATGCTTTGAAGAAAAAAATTAATGAAATCGGTTAAGGACCACGCCCACTTTTATATAAAATATTTTTAAAAGGGCCGTGAACCAATAAAATAAGCTATATCTTTGCAAAAAAGAGATTTATATCAATGTTATTTCATTTCCCAAGTGTATTTATAACAATAAATAGGAAAAAGCTTCAAATTTAAAAAAATGGGCGTGGCACCGCCCTCTTTTATGACTAAGCATTTTTATGTTTCGGGAGCCATAACTCGAAGAAAAATTAACATATCGTAATGAAATTGTGTACACATATTTTCCTTATAGCAGAAAATATTTCTAGTAAAAATGGACGGGATCGGTTAAAGACCACGGCAACTTAGATACAAAACAAGTTTAAGAGGGTCGTAGACTAGAATAATCTATAACTTAGCAAAAAATAGTTTTGAATCAATGATATTTCACTTATCAAGTTTTACTGTAAGAGGAAATGGGAGAAATTTTTCTTTAAACGGGCGGTACCACGTGTTACGTAGAAAAGTAATTTATCTGAATTGAAATGTACAATTGGAGCTCACGCTGAGTATATAATGTTCGGTTACACCCGAACTTAGACACCTTTACTTGTTTAATTTTAATATATTTTTCTATAAGCTTTGGAGCCAATAATCTTCACTTGTTGGTTTTCATATAGTCCCCTATACTATCTCTGGTCGCTATAGATTTGTGGCAAAACTGTGTCCTTTTCCTAACGCTTAGTTTTGGGATCTTAAAAAGTGTACGAGGTAAAAGTGGCCCGCAACGTGAGGGCGCACACTAATCGCTGAGTTCAGTATAAATTATGATTTAACAGAAATGAATACCTTTGTTAGGGATCGATATAAGCTACCTAAGATACTTCGAATTTCTTCGGCAGCTACTACGTTACCAATTTTTTATAAAAAAAAATGGTGCCCAACGTTGTATGCACAAATGTGACTTTGATCAAGAAGAACTATAGCTATGAAGTAAAAATGATACCCAACGTTGGGCGCGCCAATATGACATGATCATAGCTTGCAATAATTGAGCAGAAAAATTACAGCGCAAGGATTCAATATGAATCACAAAAGATAATTTTTCAAATTGTAAGTTGCTACGCATGGGATAGCTCGCCTGGCAATTCAGTGGTAAATCTGTGTTTGCGAAAGAGTGATTTTAGGCGCTAGAGAAGGTATTGAGAGGCATGAAGGAAGATACCATGAATTTGAACACTTGTCGACTGAAATGATGAGATTTACTCATTTGCGCAATTTTCATGAGGACCCAGCTAAGTACAGTTGGAACCATCGGTGTAAACGTGTATCGCGTCATTTGCATTTGGGTACCCTTGAGCCAATCATTTTCCTTTATTTTGGCCCTGAGATCCCCTTCAAAGCGCAGGTAGGGAATCGGGTAATCTGTTCGCTTAGTAATTGATGTCGGTATGTAACCATGCCCGTACGATCTGCTCTCAAGCTGTCCCGATACACTGAGCGCCGTTGCAGTGATTAACGCTTTGTTCTTTGCCACCAGCTCTACAGGTGGAACGTGTAGAATGGCGTACAGTGCAGCCGTCACACTCGCGTCGGGGTTGCCTTCAGAGCTTCCGTAGTGCTAAGCATTGATAAGCTGCATACCTTTTCTAATGTTTTGAGGATGGTTCTTTTTAGTATGGCTGTCCCTCAAGCAAGTACTCCAAAGTGTTGGATAGGCTTTACAATCTTTGCTAGCACCCAATTAGGGAGATAGAGGACGATAAGCCCCGCGTACACGCCAGCATTCTTTTACAAAGCACTCGAGGACTTTTTCACTCCCTCTTCCACGTTGAACTTCCGCGACAACTTGTTGTCTACTATGATTCCAAGGTTTCTCCTGCACGGTCCGAAGCGAATGCAAGTATTTTCTTATACATGGCTTTAGCCCGCCTATGGAAAGTACCTACGGTGTATGCAGGTGTCTTGATACTTCTATTTGCTGGTACTTACTTACTTACTTAATTGGCGCTTAACCGTTTAAATGGTTATGGCCGTCCATCAAGGCGCGCAAATCGTTTCTTCTCTTTGCCAGTTAGCGCCAATTGGTCACACCAAGGGAGTTTAAATCGTTTTCCACCTGGTCCTTCCGGCGGAGGGGGGACGCCCTCGTCCTCTGCTTCCATAGGCGGATTCCGATAGAAATACCTTCTTAGCTGGAGCGTCATCTTTCTTTCGCATAACATGACCTAGCCAGAGCAGCCGCTACAATTTAATTCGCTGGACTATTTGCTGATGTCTGCGTAAACCTCGTACAGCTCATCGTTAAATCTTCTTCGGTACTCGCCATCGCGAACGCGTAGAGGTCGATACATATTTCACAGAACTTTTCTCTGGTCTTAGCCATCATATTAATCATGGTGATAATTCCTCTCTTCATCTCAATTTTCGCTTTCGTAAGCTTAAGTTTCCATCTTTTTAAACCTCGCATTATTTAAAATGTGCCAGCTCGCAGCTCCATGCATTAATTACAGCAGCCCCGTTATCTGCGTAAGCGAGAAGAAAAGTGCCCGAACTGCGAACTGCTCTATGGTATATTGTGTAGTGCTCATTGTGGAAGAAAAGCTTTCGATGACACAGACATCTCTTTATTTAAGGGCTGCTGAGTTGTTGTTTCAGAAGCAATTAAATTATTTTCACGACCATGTCGAGCTAACGGCCGAAAACACGTCCGGAATTAGCACGACGTGCGCTATCTTCCACCTTGCCTGGAAGATTCTGGCTTCCAGGCGTTTGTTATACAGCGCAGATAAAACTCTGGACTGCTATTTGCAGTTAGTCTTATTGCATTTGCGGGTATCTCATCAGGAACTGGCGCCCTTTCAGGGTTTAATGATGTGCAGGGCCGTTTTTAGCTCTTCTCCGTCCTCTCTCTTTTCATTTCCTATATATAGTATCTTGTCTTCATCTATCACTTGATTCGGTGGGCAAGGTTTCTGGAATACTATGTCGTACCCATATGCCTATTGTTGCAATACTTGAAGTTTATTTGATTCTATGGCATTAATTTGATGGATCTCTTTGCCCTAAAAAAGGGATAAAAGCAGTAATTTGTGATCCAGAACTCATAACGAAAGCCATAGATTGGCTAGGAGCCAATTACTTTTTCATTAAAATTAAGTTTAAGGCAGACTAGATAAGAAAGCCAGAGAGGACTCTACAACTGTCACGGAAAATTTTGTTATTCGTTAGCATTCATGATTTTAATAGATGTAGCATTACGTAACATAGCGTAATAAAGACTGCGTAGAGAACAAAATAAGGAAACATAAAAAAAAATATAACATAACATAACTTAACACAACCAAAACATAACATAAATAACATACCACAACGTAACATATCATAACAAAACCCTACAGCTACATTACATTAACAACTAAATACATATATATAAACACAGTAACATAACATAATATTACATGTTATAATATAACACAACATGACATAACATAACGAAACAAAATGATTCACCTATTAATTCTTACAATTTTTTATGGGCCCACCACTTCCCCCGCTTATAAAAGACATAACTTAACATAACCAAAAATAACAGAATTAGCATAACATAGCATAACACAACATAACATATCATAATAAAACACTCGCGGCAGGTATGCCTGTAACATATCGTAATAAAGGCTGCGTAGAGAACAAAATATGGAAACATAAAAAAATATAACACAACATAACTTAACACAACCAAACATAACATAGCGTAATAAAGACTGCATAGAGAACAAAAAAGGAAACATAAAAAATATAACATAACATACCATGACATAACATAACAAAACAAAATGATTCAACTATTCATCCTTAAAAATTTTTTTTATGGGCCCACCACTTCTCCCGCTTATAAAAGGCATACAAATAACTAAACCGCTACAACACAAGCCTACAGTCAAATGCTGGTAATTTATGGCTGACCCACCGGCGAGCAGCCATAAAAAATAACGGCCTGACAAATGGTGAAATGTGTAAGGCCAAAAAAAATACATAAAATGAAAAATAAGAAAAGCAGTAACATTTAACGTTATTCATATGCATATGCAAGAATGTATGTAAGTGTGAGTGCGCAGTAGCAATGCAACGCCCACGCGACAATCAATTCATGCTTATATACGCTTAAGGCTGTATAATTGTAGAGATACATACATACGTATGTACATATGTATGCATGAGCGTTTGTATATGTATTAAATGTTTGTTCATTAAAAGTTATTAAGTGACCAACAGGCAAATAGTTAACCGATCTACTGACCAATCTGCGAGAATCAACCAATCAAGCTTAACGACAGCCCATCGGCGCCACCACCACCCCCATCAGCCCACCACTGGCTGGTGCGAATTATTGAATACAAATTTTTGCGGCCGCTCAGATATGGGGCAAATGCCTCAAATATCAGCAGCAAGTCGTATATGTCCTATACACACCCCCAACACCCCCACTCTTGCAAGGAAATGTGGCTGGAATTAAAAATGTAAACTGACAACGGTCATCTGGCGACCGACAGCACATTCGTCGTTAGTTTGACTTATCTCTGGCGCTATAAATTAATTGAAACCAAATATGGTGATGAAAAAGAAATGAGAATTTAAATTAAGAAAAAAAAATTAAGTATGATTTATTGGGAAATTGAATAATTGCTTGCAAATAAATATTGGCTAAGCAAAAAAAATTAGTCAATTGGTAAAAATTAGGTTGTGAGGGAGGCTCTAAGTTTTTTTTATATCATGCTTAAGTGAATCGCCTCCACTAGAAAGCAGCTAATTTGTTTCATATATGTATAGGTCCCCCCAGTGGGCATCGGAAGGAATGATTTTGGGACTAATATGCTTGTTATGGAATCCACGATACTAGGATAACGATGAACAATTTTAAGTCAAAGACTTCCTCCTCTTTGCGTTCAGGGCCTTGATTAAGATAGCTCTTCATACTTTAACCCTCTTTAACTTATGCGCCTTCCTATATACAAAAGTCGGTGAGGAAATATTGTTTGTGCGTTGTTTTTTTTTGTTTTTGCCCCAAGTGGTGCCGGCAAGAGACTTGAGGATTTTGTTACGACTCTGCCCTCCAGGCACAACACAAATCTCCCCTGCTGTCTCAACATCTTAACATCTCACCCCTACTGTCTGCTTGAATAATGCATTTTCTCCCGTGAAATGGCCATTGATATCAGGGCAGTATCCACTAGGCCAGCATGTGACAGGAGGGATGTAGATGTTGATGATTTCTAAATTCGCCTACCGGACCTTGACGTTCCAGGACACAGTCCCTGTGGCCGGTGTCGGGATCAATATAATATACTGCATAAAATGGTGAGTGATAAATGCGGGTCAGCCTTCGGTTTTTTTGCACCATCTTTTCTATGGACATTGTAACCAGAACAGGTCTGCAAAGCAAATTTTGCAGTGAGCTTAGTCTCTTAAATCGCAGCTATGCATATGTTGTGTCGCGTCATGAAGTCTACGTGATCTTCTCAGTCAATCCGTTGCAGGTTACTCAGAAGTGCAACGGGGGAAGACGTTATCACTCTGGGGATAGGAGATGGGTGCTTGCGCCTATGTGCTGTTAAGGCTCAGGGACGGGATAGGAAAAGTGTCAAGGTATCCGTTGTTGTTGGATTACAGCTTGGTAGCACGATGCGGCGAAAGTACTCTTCGGGGAATTTAAGTCGCCGCGCCTGGAACATCTAAGAAAACCGCATTGTCCAAGGTAGGAATTGAAGTGAAAGATGTCCTTAACGTATATATTCTGACGCCCTGGGGCATCCCGTAGAGACAAGTTGTGGAAATAGGACGGGGATTGACAGATGTTGGGATCTAGCACAGAACACCCCGTTGGATGCAACGTGACACACTATGAGTGCGACCCTCCCAGAAAGATTCGTTTACCACTGCAAGGATCTGCTCTGAGGATGACAAGTTGTGGGAGTAACGTTACAATTTACATGGAGTTGCATTGAAATGGCAGCCCTTGGTCGGGAAAAATTTCGAATCGCTTCGGTACATAAAACCGGCTGCCGCGGGAAGCGAAACTTAGCCAGCCATTCCGTCTTATCGATATGTGACGCCAATTGAGAGCACAAAGTGGGAAGGTAAAGATTATTCTCTGAATAAAATTGATAAATTTCTAGTAGCAAATCAAAATCTTCTAATGTTCATTTGTACGAAACGCAAGTGTAAATAGAGATCGATTCAAGAACACTCTCTGCCACAAAGTTGTGTGCATTTTTACCACTCAGAGTGATTCTTGCAGCGCAACGTTAACCCACTGACACATTGACATCATCTGATTGAGAACAAATGGCGTACTTGCCATCTAAACCTCAGGGTATCAGATTAAAGGGGCCTCTTATAGTTTGATAGATGGATGGTTGGCACGCTACGAATACTATGCAATCGTGTTTATACTCAGCTGAGCAGAGCTCACAAAGTATATTAATTTTGTTCGCATAACGGTAATCTGGGCAAAAAAATAAATTCATTTAGCCATGTCCGTCCGTCCGTCCGTAAACACGATAACTTGAGTAAATGTTGAGGTATCTAGATGAAATTTGGTATGTAAGTTTCTGGGCGCTCATCTCAGATCGCTATTTAAAATGAACGAAATCGGACTATAACCACGCCCACTTTTTTGATATCGAAAATTTGGAAAAACCGAAAAAGTGCGACAATTCCTTACCAAAGACGGATAAAGCGAGGAAACTTGGTAGGTGGGTTGACCTTATGACGAAGAATAGAAAATTAGAAAAATTTTGGGCAATGGGTGTGGCAACGTACACTTTAAAAAGAAGGTAATTTAAAAGTTTTTTTTTAATTCAAATCTTAACAAAGATTTAATATCTGTACAGTATATAAGTAAATAATGTCAACATTCGACTCCAGTAATGATATGGTGCAACAAAATACAAAAATAAAAGAAAATTTCAAAATGGGCGTGGCTCCGCCCTTTTTCATTTAATTTGTCTAGAATACTTTTAATGTCATAAGTCGAACAGAAATTTACCAATCCTCGTGAAATTTGGTAAGGGCATAGCTCCTATGACGATACTGCTTTCTGTGAAAATGGGTGAAATCGATTGAAGCCACGCCCACAAAAAAAGGGATGAAACATGGTGATTGGATTGGTTTTTGACCAAAATATAACTTTAGAAAAAACTTTGTAAAATGGGTATGACACCTACCATATTAAGTAGAAGAAAATGAAAAAGTTCTGCAGGGCGAAATCAAAAGCCCTTGGAATCATCGCAGGAATACTGTTCTTGGCATTACATATATAAATAAATAAGCGATACCCGACAGATGATGTTCTGGGTCACCCTGGTCCAAATTTTGGTCGATATCTCGAAAACGCCTTTACACAGACAACTGAGTGCCACTCTCTTTTAAAACCCTCATTAATACCTTTAATTTGATACCCATATAGTACAAACATATTCTAGAGTCACCCCCGGTCCACCTTTATGGCGATATCTGGAAAAGGCGTCCACCTATAGAACTATGGCCCGCTCCCTTTTAAAATACCCTTTAATACCTTCCATTTGATACACATGTCATACAACCACATTCCAGGGTTACCCTAGGTTCATATTCCTAAATGGTGATTTTCCTTTATTTTGCCTCCAAAGCTCTCAGCTGAGTATGTAATGTTCGGTTACACCCGAACTTAGCCTTCCTTACTTGTTTTCTTGTATTTTATTTGCGTTGAAGCATAAAAAAAACAAATTTGAATGTAAAAAGATTTAAGAGCACAAATGAGCAGACAATGCGATAAGAAAGCATTCAAGAAAAGTTTAATTTCACTCTAGAAAACACACGCATACATACATACAAAGGAGTTGGCCTGCAGTAGGCC
>JARSSU010033726.1:0-23970 GCA_029619165.1 Eurosta solidaginis
AATTTACATCAAACTACCCGCCCACACGCATCTATCGTGTCCGTTCGCGTTCGCTACCCAACGCAGTTTTTATTTTATCGCCCGCCGCCGTCGCGCAGAGTTAGGATAGGATAGGATATTAAAAAGTTAATATTTAAAAGTTAAAGTTTTGAATTAAATACAAGTTTTACTTAAATAAAGTGTATATATAATTACAAAGATACATACAAATTTAACTTAGTTAAATGAAGTGCCTTGTGCTATTACAATTAAACAAATACCATTTTGTATTATTGAATATTGGAGTTATTTATTCAATAGTTAAGTGATTCGAACGTTTGCAGAAGGCGTATAATAAGCGGAGTTTCCCTAAATTCGTTACAGTATTAATACATTTTATAAAGTTGTATATGGTAATCACATTATTATAGGTAACGTTTCTTAATAGTGAGGATGGTATTGTAGTTGCAATGTCGTTAGTCGTTTGGTGGTTAGTACTGGGCAGCGATCAAGAACGTGATCAATTGAAAATAGATGCCCGCAGAACCGACAAGGCGAAGGTGCCGTGCCAAGTAGTATATGTTCGTGGGATATTTTGGTGTGTCTGAGCCTGAGTCTTATAAATATGGTAACTTGCTGTTTGGAAAGGGGAGTTGGGTATATTGGCTTTTCACCTAATGGAGTTAGGAGGGAATATGTATGGTTTAATTCACTCAACTGTTTTTAGGTGTGACAGGTGGTAGTCGATAGTTTTTGAGAATATCGTTTTTGGAGCATGTGTTGAAGGAGAAGGTGGGACTGTAGTAGGTACTGTTGGCAGCTGGGTCCACATACTCATTGCCGGTGATACCTATATGGCTAGGTATCCATAAAACTTTTATCTTTTTTGTCCATTTTATTAGTTTTTACCTAATTTGGGTAAAAGTCTGGTCGTCCTCGTTAAAGATGCCTTTTAATGCTTGGCAGACAGACAGACTATCTGTGCAAATTAGAAATTTGCCTTTGCTGCTGGCTGCGTACTCCGAAGCTTTAAGAATAGCCAGTGCTCGGCCGACAAAATTTAATTATTTGGTGTTAAATAGCCGTTGGATATGAGCGAACCGTCTCTGTGTACTACCGCGAAAGTTGTGCTATGGTCGGTTTTGGAGGCGTCTGTGAAGATCCCAGTCTCTAAGGCTTTGGGAATTTATCAGTTCCTCGTAGCGTTCTTTGAAAACTAAGCTGTTCGTATTAAGTTTACGGAGAGCATGTAGATCAACGTTTACTGCTGTAGGAGGAAGTTCCCAGGGACCAGCTTCAGCGAGGATCCCCTTAATTGGGGAGGTTGGGAAGGCATTAAGGCTACGCCGGGCCGCAGAATGATAGGGGAGGTGAGGAGATTGAGGTGGCTTTTGGCACACCATCCGTAGATAGGGAGGCCGTAGTCTATTTTGGATAAGATGATAGAGCGAGTGATGTTTATGTGGCTATTTTGGTGAATTTGGATGTGTCTCGACGCCAAATACTTAATAATATTAAGCCTAGTAACAAGGTTTTTTTCTCAACAGTATATTTATTATCAAACGTTACACCGAAAACTTTGTGTGTGAGTACATTCTCTATGGCTATGTTGTTGATGTTGATGTTGATGGGTTGACAGTTGGATTTCCGACATATATGTAGTAGGTTGCATTTGCTGTAGGTCAATACAGTGCCTGAGTATTGTCCCCAGGAATTAATGTCGAGGAGTAGGTTCGTGATACCCCAGCGGGTAAGGGGGGTCAGAATATACCCGCGGTAGGTATGCCTGTCGTAAGAGGCGACTAAAATACCAGATTCAAGGGGTGTGTAGCGCAACCCTTCAGGTTGCCAGCGCAATATATAGCTTCTCCAAATCCAATTGTCAACCTCACCTATCCGCGGCGATCCTGTTTCACTAAACAGATGAGGCTCTGGCGACCCCAAGCTCCTCATGGATCTTGGGGGTGGGGAGGGAGGGGATGGCCTGAAGGTTTAATGTGGCCACATAAATCGTTCCCGAGATGGTCGGGCTAGCACCTTATTGGTGCTGTGGTACCGGAGCGTACCGGATCTGCATCCGGCAAAGGACCATCACATCGATAACACTCCCCAAAGCCTTCGGGGAGCAACCTTATCGCTACAACAACAACAACAACAGTAGGTTCGTGAAATCTCTCTCTGCCTTTGTGTTCTCTTTGGCTTTAGTATACAAGATTGCGTCCGTCTGCATAGACACGGAAGTCAATGGACTTGAAATTATTTGCTATTACATTCAGTTTTTTAAAAGCAATTGTAAATAGCACCACAGATAATGGAGAGCCTTGAGGAATTCCGTTGTCAATGGGATATGGGCAGCAGAATTCACCATTTAATTTCACCTGGAATTTCCGTCCAGTGAGGAATGATTAAATGAGGTTGTATACTTTAGGGCCTGTACGCCAGGATGATAACTGTTCGAGGACAACGTGGGCTCCAATGCGGTCGAAGGCTTTTTCGTGGTCTGTTGAGAGAATAGTCACATGGTTTTTGGTGGATGGGCTCTGTAATAAAATGCTGCAGGGGAAGCAGACAGTCTAAGGCTCCATGTTTTCTTTTGAACGCTACTTGGTTGTGACTCGCAAGGCCAATTCGTGAGATAAACCACATAAGACGTTGTGCTTACATTTTCTCGAGCGTTTTGGTGAGGCAAGAAAGAAGGGATATAGGTCTGTAGCTACTAATGTGTCCTGGGAGTTTTTTGGGCTTTGTAATCGGGAGAATGGAAGCGGATAACCAGGTATGTGGGTAGGTTCCACTTTCAAGAATATCATTATGAAAGCAGGGAATGTTTGCAGGACTTGGGGAGGTTTCGTAACATGGGGTATGATATTCTATCTCTACCCGTGTTTTGCCTTTAGCATGCTGAAGAGCAGCTTCTAGTTCGATGTAAGAAAAGCCTGCTTCCAGGGAAAATGCCTCCCTCGAAACGTCGGATGGGTCATAGGGTTAGTAAAGAACTGAGTTCTTTCGGTTGATGTATTATTTATTATTTATTTATTTATTTATTATCGCTAACTCATAATTAAAATTATAGCCTATCGAAAACAGCTATAGCAACGCAGGCCATCAGCTGACTGCTAGGTTTTAAAAGTTTGTATGTGTATGTGCTTAATTTCATGTGTATAGTTATAATATTTTAAAATAGTTATTTATATTGCATGTTAACCTAACTTTTTAGATTTTGAAGTACAGGTGGGATGATTTTAAGAATCTGAAGATTATGTATATGCTTTGAGGGCTGGGATTTGATAGCAGGGAGTTTGGACTTTGGGTTAGTATATTTGTGCGTTGGGTATGGAACATCCTACCGTCGCTTAGGATGTGCTCGACATTAATTAGTGTGGTGCCATTGCAGAAGGGACATGTTTGAGATAAGTTGTTGTCGAATCTGTGCTGGTGTGTTAGTTTTATGCGACCTAATCGAAGGCGAATGAATTTAGTTAGATCTAGTCTGTGCGAGTAATTTTTGTGGGCGAAATTAAGGTACTTTTAGATGCATGGTTTTTTAACGGTCATGTTTTTATACCAGCCGTGTGTGCTGTGTATTTGTGATCAGCGTATTTTAGTGAAATGCGTTTTTATAAAGTTCTTGATGTCGTTGTGTTTGTAATTTGCGGTCACAGTTAAAGGTGAGGACGTAGCTTCTCTCGCTGTTTGGTCGGCAAATTCTTTGTCAGGAACGTGTCCCGGTATCCAGAAAAGTTTCAGTGTAGGGTAGAAGTCTATAAGGGTTCTTCTGATCATGGAGGCATAGTGATTACGGTTATTTATATTTGAGATAGCGTCGAGAGCTGAGAGTGAGTCGCTACAGACGGCGAAGTGTCCTCGTCTTTGTTTTGCTATGTTAAGGGCTTCTGCTAAAGCAATTACACTGGATCACAAATTCCAACTTTTTTCTGCACCAGAGACGCCATTACGAAATTCCCATGTAAAATCACCCCCTGATTCCGAAAATCAAGGTTATTTTTAATTCTATGGTAACGTTTTTGAGATATTTACGAATTACCGTTATTTCAAAAAAAAACAAAACAAAAAATGAGATATTCCAAAACGGTTTGAAGTTTTTAAAAGGCAATAAAATTTGCTATAAACTGTGCATGCAAATATTTTTGCAGCAACAATTCTGGAAAATATACCAAAGTCTCAGTACCACCTACGCAACTCATATGATTTTAAAACCTTCATCACAGCACAAACACACCAACCAGGCCAAATGCAGGTGTCGTTTGATGTAAAAAGCTTGTTCACCAATGCGTCGGTAGATTCCATTCTAAAAGCACTTATCGAACGTTGGAATGACATACAAACATGTACCAATATGTCACAAAGCGAGTTTATACAAATGATATCCATCTGTACAAAGAACGCCTACTTCCAATTCGACGGGAAATTTTATTCCCAAAAGCATGGTTGTCCAATTGGGTCACCCATAAGCTGTATATTGGTACAAATTCTAATGGATAACGTGTTGCAACGAGCCATTAAAAAAGTAAATGAACAACTAGGCTTTAATATAACCATTATAAAAAAATACGTAGACGACTTATACTTGGTAATACCAGAAGGCATCCTCCCGTCGGTATTTGGAATTTTTAACGATACAGAGAAGGGAATCGAGTTCACATATGAACAGGAACATAATAACATACTACCGTTCCTGGATATGACTATTTATAGGAATACTGAAGACGGAAGTTTTAATACTGACTGGTATCGGAAACCAGTATCTTCTGGTCGCATATTAAATTATATGTCTATCCACCCACTGTCACAAAAAATTAGCACCGCCAAAGGGTTAATAAACAGAGTATACAACATCAGCGATCCAAAATATCACTGCAAAAACAAAAAGATAATTGTAGATATTCTTAAAGGTAATGATTACCCAAAGAAATTGATATACAGGCTACTCAACAGGTATCAAGCACCAAACAACAACACTAATACGTCAAATACCCAAATCAATAACAACAACCAACAACAACAAACAGACATAAAACACTTTTTCAATATCATATTACCAAACCATAACCCAGAAGATAACTAAAAAACTCAAAGCGTACACAAACAACATACGGTTTGCCTTCAAGAATAGAAACACGTAGGGAAGCTATACAAAACAATAAAAGATAACATCACAACAAAAAAACGAAAGAACATTGTATACAAAATTGACTGCGTTGACTGCCAACGTAAAAAATGCTATATAGGCACCACATCATAACAACTATATAAACGACTGGGACAACATAGCAAAGATGTTGAAAACAAACGCACAGAAAAAAGTGCTCTTGCTCACCATGCCATTACTTTTGGGCACAAATTTAATTTTGATAATGCCAAAGTAATAGCAAGAGAAACAAACTGACAAAAGGGAATGCTTCTGGAAGAAATACACATAAAAGCAAACAAACAATAGGGGGACTCATGATAGCATATAAACTTATAAGGTGTAAAATTATATCCGTTTACACACGCGGTTATATGAACGCACCTAGTAATACTCTTGATAAACTTGATTGTTTTTCAGCTGTATTATTTCCAAAAAAATTTTTTTGATTGTTATACACTTTAAAAAATACCAAGATTAAGTGAAAAATCAAAACTAAAACGCCTTTACTTGCTGATGTTAGATATTTTTGGTGAAAATGCCGTCTGTAATGTCTGCAAGGTTGCATTCCTTTGAGTTTACCGCGTTTACACAATGAAATGTGCGCGTAAATTTATACAAATTGTGTAAATGATTTTTCATACAAAATTTGACAGCTCGTGCGTAAACTAGATAAATTTATACGTTTACACACTTTATAAGGCATTTATACGGTTACATGAGTCCCCCTAATGTGTAAACAAAAGAAGTATAAGCAAGAAATATTAGCGACATCTATGCGTGTATACTAAAATTAAACTGCAATAACCCATCAAGCATGAATTCGCCGGTGATCAACAAACGTCAAATATGTATACATATGTACTTACATGCAAATTGGAGTTTGAAATATAAATTGTGGGTTGTCTATTGAAAATAGTAATTTTAAATTGTAAAATAATTTCCGTTCCCTTAATTGAGTATTAAAGTGACTATGTTTATTTCAAAACACGTATATATAAAGAAAAACCTGACGAAGAAGAACACAGAGATTTTTCAGTAAGAAATGTTTGTCAATTGAATGCCCATATATATATGTAACTTTAATTCTATAGAACTGCGAAACTAAATTGAGTTATTTTAATTTCTTTAAAATTGTAACTAGGCCCTGAATACGACCACAATAAACGGTCGAAACGTCGGCAATAAAATAATAAAGGCGTTTTTCCAATTATTTTGACTGGAAACCCGATTATAGAAAAGTTGTGTTTTTATGTGTGGTGTTAATAATTCTGACAAAAGTTTGATCTTTATTTGTGATTGTGTTTGCTACAAAAATGCCTTCGGATAATTGTTGATGGGGTATGAAGATGTTTTTATTATCAGTGTTCACTGTTACTTGTCTAATGACTTCAGATCTAGCAGGGATAGTAATTGCGTTAGCAGACAGTTAATTTGTTAGATACAGTGTGATTGTTTGGGGGAAATCGTATGGTCTTAGGATTAGTTTATCCTTTGTTTTGCCATAAGCTAGAATACAATTATATTTCTTTATAAAGTCCAAACCTATTATTCCATTGTATGGTATTGCAAAGTCGTCTCCTAAGATGTGAAATTTATGGTAAATTAGAAGGTCATCACGTTTTAAATCAGTTTTGACTGTGCCCAATGTACTCGTTATACCCTGACCAATGCCCCTTAAGTCTGTTATTTGTTCTGTATTTATTTTTGCATGATTAATTATTTGATTCTTTTTAATTATGAAGATATCTGCTCCTGTGTCTACTAAAAATTTTGAAATTGAGTTATCTAATGATGTTTTTGTAGATATATAACTATTTACGTGTAGATTTATTGCACATATTTTCCTATCTACTGATTTTTAAGTGGAGTTTCTTGGTTTTCCTGCTGGGTACAATTTCGCACGTTACGCGTCTGATTGTACTGTCTGTTGTCATTTTCGGTTTGTGGTCCTCTTTGAGCATTGTTCTCGAATTATTGTTGTGTCTCGGCTGTGGTCTAAATCTTCTGCCTCGGTAATTCCCATAGTTGTTACTTCGGTAACCTCCGCGGAAATTACGTCGATATTGATTTTGTTGCCGTATATTTAAAATTGTGTTCGAGCTGCCTGTGATTTCCGTGCAGCTGTTTGTGAACTTTGAAATTGCGTAGTTCATTGTTGTGAACGTTCCCGAATGCATAATCATTTTCACTTTATCATTGGAGCAGTTCTTACACATAGCTTTGACTGCTGCTTGGGTAGCATATCTCGTTGCCAATTCTGGGTTTAATCCGTACGAGATAAAGTCTCCCTCCAATCACCTAGTTATCTTTTAATTCTCCTCAGTGTATTGGTTTGCGGTTTTGCTACGCTGTTGGATATTCAGGAGTTTTGCTGTCAAGACTTTTACTGATTCGCATTCGATTGCAGTTTTTAATTTTAGTTTTATTTGTGTGATTGTATTCTCTTTACTTATGAAATTTCTTGCCGTGCCTTTTAGCTTGGTCTTTATCATGGTTATAGCTATCGCTTCATGATTATCCTTGATTTGGTAGAGGATATCGAGGGCATCTAAGAAACTATGCAAATTTTCAGGCTTGCCATCAAACTTTGGTAGCACTGATGAGGCGGTTTTGATGAATTCTATTAAGGTTTGAGGCATTGTGATATTAATGAGTGGGATATCTAGTGGTTTATTTTCTTCAACTGATGAAGTGTGACTCAATGCTGGTGATGGGGTGCGGCTTTGGGAAAGTTTGGTTAGAACTGAGTTAAAATCAACCTGGAGTTTTTCTTCTACTGTAGTTGGTATAGTTATTTCTATGTTGCATCTAGCTAAAGAGGATACTAATATGTCTCGTATGTGGGAAAAGAATTGGTGTGCTTCTGTTTGGTGTTCTTTGGTGAGTATATTATTTACCGTATTGATTACCTGTCCTATATTATTTAAGGCTTCTACGATCGTGTTTAAATGTTTTACTATAGTTTCTGGCTTTATCGTGGTGTTTTTATTTACGCATTTGTATGCTGCGGTAGCACTGATGAAGCTGTTTTGATGAATTCTATTAGGGTTTGTGGCATTGTGATATTAATGAGTGGGATATCTAGTGGTTTATTTTCTTCAACTGATTATTTTCTTCAACTGACTCAATGCTGGTGATGGGGTGCGGCTTTGGGAAAGTTTGGTTAGAACTGAGTTAAAATCAACCTGGAATTTTTCTTCTACTGTAGTTGGTATAGTTATTTCTATGTTGTATCTAGCTAAAGAGGATACTAATGTGTCTCGTATGTGGGAAAAGAATTGGTATTCTTCTCTTTGGTGTTCTTTGGTGAGTATATAATTTACCGTATTGATTACCTCTCCTATATTATTTAAGGCTTCTACGATCGTGTTTAAATGTTTTACTATAGTTTCTGGCTTTATCGTGGTGTTTTTATTTACGCATTTGTATGCTTTTTCTGCCTTTATTTTTTCTTCGGATAACACTTCAAAGATTTGTTCCAATTTGTTCATTTCTATCTTGGGAAAGCAAAAGTGAAAAAAATATTCCAAATTTAAAGGGTTTTTATAAGGACGACCCGAGCATTTCAATTTACTGAACAAATTTTTATATTCATTTGTAGTGAGAATTTTCTCTATATTAATTTTTTATTTTTTAAGTCTCTAATTTTTTCTTTTAATTTTAGTCTATCTTCCTTACTGGCTGTAATATTTAATAATTTTAAAGTTCAGATATTTCATTATTTTTTTAAATTGTTTACCTACCCGTTTTCTTCTTTTTATTGTCGGGGAAGGTATTAAGTAAAGCTTGTTTCGTCCCCGATACTGGTCTATTGTAATCGGTGTCGGACCTTGCTTAGCTGTTTTATTTTTTACGACTTCTTCTGAGATTTTTATAAATTCCTTAATTGCGTCTTCGCATTTTTAAAGATTCTATGAAAATCATCCTCAGTTTTAATCTCTTGCATAGTAAGGAGTAGCTGCAACTTTTTTTCAACTTATTTGAGAATTTGTATTTATGTTTTTTTCCGATTTTTCTATTGAGCTAGTCCTATTGTGACAGAATTTATTCTAAAAATGCTGATAAAAAAATTTCCTAAGCAAAAACAAAGTTTTTGCTCATGGTTTACCGTCCATAAGGCCGGTCAATTGATTCTAGAACTTAAATTAATTATGATACTTAAAAATTTACGCCGTCTTACTGCCCGTCAGAATGTTGCCAATCAGTATCTTTTTTTCATGTAATATTCCACCCTGTTATGCGGTCATGTCGTCAATGGAAATCTTCTTTTCAGGTAATATTCTGCTTCCTTTGCTGCTAGTTACCCTGTCAATATTTTTCTTCTTAGTGTGCCAGTCATTTGATGGCTGTTATTCTCCCTTGAGGCCAATGGCCAATTCTCCAAGTATTACTGAATGTAAGTTGTTCATATCGCAATGTTTAATCATCTTCGATGTATTCAAAATAGTTTAACCCGTTGTTACAAGGAAATATTTGATCCTCTTTTTTGTCAGTTTTCCTTGAGCAAAATTAACGGTTTATTATACAAATCGAGCTGGCAGGATCTCTAACCATCTAGATCTTTAGCAGTTTTGCCAATTCTCGATCTAAGCTGGCAGGATCGCCATGTAATATCTTCGAAGGCGAATCCTGATTGGTTTATATCCAGGATTTTCCTCCAGCAAGGTCTTCAGCAGTTTTGCTATTTCTTGACCAAGCTGGCAGGATCGCCATGTAATATTTTCGAATAATAATAAAACCGAAGCGCTGAGGTCAGAATGATATTCCTTCTTTATTGAACAAGTTCTTTCCTATTTATACAAAAGTTCTTAACCTATACATATATACATTATTACATTAATATTTACATACTAGAGGTGCACGAATCAATAGTGAGAAATGCTTTGTCAGCTAATTAATATATTGACCTACTTGAGCAATTTGGGTATGACGCATTAATGCATTAGGCGATTTGCCAAACGCGAATGAACTCATAGCAGTTATCTAGGCCAATAAACGAATGTTTGTAATGTTAAGCTTGTTCGAAGTGAGGTGAATTCCACGCGATACTACACCCTGTCTGAAACCTCGTTTAGTTTCGAACGGCTCGAAGAGGTCCTTCCCAATTCTGACTGAGCTGATGGTGTTACTCAACGTCATTTTGCACAGCCATATAAGTTTGGCGGGGAAACCGAACTAAGAATGTTTTGGTAAAATTTTCGGGCGTTATTCCTGGTGGATAGCAGCTCCTCGCACTCACGCCTTTCTGCCTCTGCTTTTTTCTTCTTGATAATGAGTATCGCTTCCCTTTTTAACTCGCGGTAGCGTTCACACACTCTCTTGTTGCGCTCGCTTTTAACGTAGCCCTGTAGGCAGCGTCTTTTTTCGGTGGCAGCGTGGCATTCTTCATCGTATCAGTTGTTTTTCCGTGGCCGCCGGTAACCAAATTTTTCCTCGGAGGCAATTTTGGAGATATGCTCACACTGCTCCTCTATTCCTTCAGGCTGAGTTGTGCTCTCAGAGAACAGGTGTGAGAGTCGAGTTGCGAAATCATTGGCAGTCTGTTGCGATTGCAGCCTTTCGACGTCCAGCTTTCCTTTTTTCCTTGGTTTTATCCGCGCTGAGGCGGGTGTGTATTTTAGCTGCGCCGAGATAATGGTCTGAGTCGATGTTAGGTCCTCGGATCGTGCGCACATCTAAAATACTAGAGGCACGCCGTCCGTCTATCACAACGTGATCGATCTGGTTTCGGGTATTTCGATCAGGGGAAAGCCATTTTGCTTGATGTATTTTTTATGCATGAACCTCGTGCTGGATATGACCATGTTTCGAGCACCGGCAAAGTCAATCAGCCTCAGTCCATTAGGAGAAGTTTCATTGTGTAGGCTGAGCTTTTCGACTGTAGGGCCAAAAAAACCTTTTTTGCCCACCTAGGCGTTAAAGTCGCCAAGCCCGACGTTTATATCATGGCGGGGGCAGCGCTCGTATGTGCGTTCTAATTGTTCATAAAAAACGCCTTTCCCCTCATCGTCTTTCTCCTCTGTCGGCGCATGGGCGCAGATGAATGATATATTAAAACATTTTACTTTTATTTGGATAGCGGCGATTCCTTCGCCCACAGGCGTGAACGCCAATACTTGGCGACAAAATCTCTCTTCCACCACGAATCCCACGCCGAAACTGCGCTTATTTGTATGGCCACTCCAATAGATGTCACAATTTTTAAACTTCTTTCTTCCTTGCTTCGTCCAACGCATTCCTTTGATGGCGGTGATATCAGATTTTGCTTTGACGAGGGCATCAACCAGCCGGGCATCTGCACCAATCCCAATCAGGGAGCAGACGTTCCAGGTGCATTCACTCAATTCATTGTCCTTCAAATGTTTGCCATGGTCATCATCAATAGAGAGTGCTCTTTTTATATGAGGCTTGCTGTTGCTTTTCATTGGAGTATGGTTTGACGTGGCGGGTCCCAAGTCCAGCGCACAACCCGCTCAACGGGGGTGAAAATATTACTTGCACGTTTATATAGCGGTGCGCTTGCTCCAAGACAGATGCCGGGTTGCAGCTGCACCTACTGGTGAACGGACGCTGCCGATGGGAGATCCCCCGGCTAGTCCTTAAACCGATTATGTGAGAGTGGCCTAGCCAGGTTGTCGCCTTCTCTCATCAGCTACCCATTTTGCTACCCAGAGGATACTTGGCCGCAAGCGACCGGAAGTAGTGAGTTGCTTGAACTGCATGCAAAAGAATCGCTCTGGCCATTCCCAGGTGAATGGCGGTCAGAAGCTTTCCCCACTTTCGTGGACTTCTACACCCGGCTCCACCCTCCAAGAGATAGTAGTATACAGAAAAAATTGAGCGCAAACCACCGCAGAGAATCAGGTACAAACCATTGGAAAACATTTAATACAAATCATTTGAAAGAATCAAGTAGAAATCGCACAACGGAAGCAGACACATAGCGTCTGAGGAAAAGGTACGAATCAAGTTTGGAAATGGCTGGGCAGCGCCCTATGAGAAATTTGAGTTATCACGCAGCCCGACACAACTAGGAAGTCAGGTTCTACTGTCTGAAACTATTCTTCAATCCACATCGCATAGGCAGTAACGGATGTTCAGAATCAGAAAGTTGTCATATAATATACAAAGAAATATCCTTTCGAGGATCACCAGGCCATCGATAACTTTCCCAGGCCATAAGATAAGATCCCTCCTACAAATTGTTAACCTCTTAGCAGATCCTTGCAGCGGGAATGCATCATATTCCCCTGCTCGGGGAAGGAATCCAACCCAATCGGAGCCTGATCCTGGTCCAGAGAAATGGTTAAAGGTGTAAGGGGTGGTTACATCGTACTGAGTTTTCTGAGCTAAACCCCAAAATCCGTCGACTGTAATGAACCGAGATGATAGGCTTCAACTCGTGCGCCCTGAAATCATGAACAATATACAAGCTTCCTTTGAAAACTCTGCGAAGAGATACAACCGCAGAAGTAGGTCGAAAACATTCGCAGTAGGTGAAAATGTTCATCGTAGAAATTCTGTTCTTAGCGATCGTTCAAAAATGCAATGTTAAATTTGCCCCAGTTTTATTAAAGCCTTAGATATTAATAAAAATGCAAACAATATGTATCAATTGCAAGATGAAGAAAATGGTAGGATAGCTTGGTATCATGCGAAAGATATCAAGACTTGTCAAACGTAATGTTAATGTTTGCGCAAACTCTAGGCGAAAAAGGGCGCAATGCTGAAAACAGAGTTGTTTTATATGGACATAAATATACATCTTTCTCTACTTGGGCTTACAGCCATTTTCCTTCATCATTTTCATCTTTAAGTATATTTCTGGCGATAAAGTGTTTTTTTTTAAGTTTAAACTTAAACAAGGCGAAGTTTTGAAATAACTAAGATTTAAATGGATGTAGCTGAAACGTTTCAATTATTGTGAAACAAAAGATTATACAAATTGCACAACGTATGTATTCGAGGTGACAGGTGGAGGATTTCGCTCCTGAGACTGTGATCCAACATACTGTAACGAATTTACTTGCAATTCCTCTTATTTCCAATCCTCTGCTAAGTTTGTCCTCGAGCTGCACAATTTTTGTATCCTGTGCTTCCAGCTTTGATGTTACCCTTATCTCCTGTGCCTCCAGCTGCGAGGATATGCAGGCCTCCTGTGCTTTCAACTGCTCAGCCAACTGAGATGTCATATATATCTTTTGCTCTTCCAGTTGATTTTCCATCTTGGATGTAATCTGTGTCGACATTTCGGAAATACGCGTCTCCTGTGCTTCAATCTTCGTTCTATTCTTCCATCTTCGATGTTATGCGTGTCTCCTGCGATTCCAGTTGAGATGCCACTGTCGATGTTTGAGCAGTTATTGCAGCCAATATCATGTTCAAGTCTGTGCTCGTAACTGTCTGCGATGTTTCGTTTTTCTCTTAAATTTTTGTTGTTGCTTCGTCCCCATCAGGATAAAAGACAAACTCGTCCACACCAATTCCTTGCGAATCCATTACCTCTCGTAGCCGTGCTTGAAATTCGATCTTATTGCAGTTGTATTTAATCCACGGTTCTCCAACTCCTTTTTCAGTTGCTGGACCTTCAATTCACTGAACTTTGCCATGTCCTTGTTGTCCTCTGGAATTTATTCAACAATTCCTCTTCTGACACCAATTGTAACGAATTTACTTGCAATTCCTCTTATTTGCAATCCTCTGCTAAGTTCGAATCACTAAACTGTTGAATAAATAACTCCAATTTGTACTAATGCAAAATGGCCTTTATTAAAGTACTTCACAATAACACTCAAACTGTACAACGAATAGCTTGCTTAATAACCCAACTGATTGATAGCTCGAATGAAACTCTACTATTCAAAATAATACTGGCCTTGCTCGCTAGATAGCGTCTTGTCGAAACTGCTTGACAACTCAAATCAAACTGAATTCCAGCGCCTCTACAATTGCCGCCATTTATACTCTTGAATTTCAACGTTCGCATCTTCTAGGCGCTTCCAGAATCTACTAGTCCAGCAGCTCTCAAACTTCTCAGCTGTAACTACAATTGCACAATTTTATAGTTTTCCCATTGCATACTTTCAGGAGGATCTCAGATATATGCATGTGCATTGACTCTCCGCTGCTCGTATACGTACATGGTACATAGGTGTAGACGCAATTATTGTTTCGTTTATGTAGATACATAATGATTGAATTATTGATGAGAATTCACGTCACTGCTTAGCGTCGGCTTAGAGATAGCAGCTCCCCTTAGTTTTGCTAATATTCGTAACAATACTTTCATACGAAATAGCATTTTTTCGCTCCAGAGGAGGAAGCCCGCAACCATAATTTACCTTATAAAAAAAAGAAAACTTTTATATATAAATTTAGAAAAACTATTTAAGGTCAGTATATATGTATGTATATAAATATATATAAATTATATATACCCTATATATATGGCTCTTTCGAAGAGAACACTAAAGAATGCAGGCAGTTTGATATTTCAATAACAAAAAAAATTTCTATCGAAAAATGACTTTTTGCAAAATTTTGAGAGCCTGCCAACGACTTGCTTGGGAGACAAGTAGATTGCAGTTTTGAGCTGAAGTACAGCTTTTCTTTGTTTAATCTAAAATGAATTATAAATTATTTGATAATATTAAAGTGAAGTTATGAAGAAAAATTTACGCAAAACATGGTGTAGAAAATGAGGTACAAAGAAAAGGAGTATTTTAATGAGAAAAAAACTCTAAATAACTATTGGTAAGTATTCACAGGAAAAAAAACAAAAAGAAGATAGATCCAACTAGAGTTATTAATGTAAGAAAAGTTGTGTGTATCAATGAAAAGCAAAATCAAAGTCTAAAGAAATTCACAATATAAATAAAGACAGTATGAAAATTCTTAGAATAACAAGTAAGGAAGGATGGTGTCGGGTGTACCGACATTATATACTCAGCTGAGAGCTTTGGCATCAACGTATCTAGAACAATTAAATTAAAAGGGTGGAGCCACGCCATTTTGAAATTCTCTTTTATTTTTGTATTTTGTTGCACCATTCATTACATGGAGTTGAATGTGCATAATTTACTTATATACTGTAAAGACTTAAAATTTTTTGTTAAATTTGACTTAAAAAAAATAATTTTTTTAAGTGGGCGGTGTTCGTCATCCGAATTGGTAATTTTTATTAGACACATATAGTGCGTGTCAAATTTCATCATCATATCTTCAACGACTGGAAATTACAGCTTGCAAAACTTTAAATTACCTTCTTTTAAAAAGTGTGCGGTGCCACGCCATGCCAAATATTTACTAATTTTCTATTTTGCGTCATAGGTCACGTCCTACCAAGTTTCATCGCTTTATCCGTCTTTGGTATGAATTATCGCATTTTTTCGGTTTTTCGAAATTTTCGATATCAAAAAGTGGGCGTGGTTGTAGTGCCGATTTCGTTCGATTTTAAAGGGATGTGAATGAGCAACCAGGAACCTACGTACCAAATATCATCAAGATACGCTCAAAATTTACGTCAAGTTATCATGCTTTTAATCAGACAGACGACGGATATGGCGATAGAATTCTTTTTCACTACCATGATTATTTGGAATATATAGAATTCTATATCTATCTCGACCGGTTTATGCGTTATACGGATTACGCGTTATGCGAACAAGTTAATATACTCTGTGAACTCTGCTCAGCTGAGTATAAAAGTACAGGAAAGTCAAACGAGAGGAAGTTAAGAGATCATTGTGTGCAGTTTTTTTTCTAAATAAATGTGCAGGAATATTTAATCGACTTGATAAAATCAAAATAGTGTTACTATAAAAAATCTATAACCCATCGGACATAAGCGTTATTTGCTATACCTACAGTGAGCGAAATCTACGAAGACCTTCAAACAGATCCAGTAGTCTCTGTAAGTATTAATCATTGTTGTTGCTGATTTACCATTTTAAAATTGTTTTCAACCTGCTATAATACATATTTCGGTTGCAATATATATCGGCGATTGGATATACTTAAACATAAATCTAGCTTGGTTTTCATATAATTTCTTTTCTATCATGCAATATTTATATATATAAAGAAATAAAATAATTTAAAAAAAAATTAAGTAACGGTTTTATTGAAAACAATACTTAAATGAAGTAATAATAATACTAAAAGCTAGAAAATAATTAGTAGGTCCTAGGTACTAGTCATCACACTCCTCATCATCTAGGGCGTTGGTCAGACAATTAAGTAAAAGCGTTGGGCACGTAAAATTTCTGAAAATGTGAGGCGTATCATAACCTGATTAAGGTTCAGTTGGCCTTACTTATGACTATCAATAGAAATTTGACGCGTCCAACGCTTTTATTTAATTGTCTGATCAACGTCCTAGATTGATTGATTGATTTATTTAATAATATAGGATTACCTGTATTACATTGATATTATTTACAAATTTGGATATGCTATTTTCTTGAAAGATTGTTTGATATCTTCGCTTAATGTATTGAATATTTTAAACCTTTATAAAATATAGTATTTTGCGATGATGTTTTGCTATACTTCTATAATCTTAAGTCTTGAACGTTTCTCAGTCCATATGGTTGCACTTCTCCAACATAGAGGACCTTCTCTGCTATGTAGTCTGGCATTTTTCCGATAGTACTCTGGTATAGCAACATAATTGTATTCAGCTCCAGTCTCTGCCGCACATTCAACCATTTAAGTGTATCAAGCATCAGCTGTACGGATGTATATCTACCACATTTTAATATTATTCGCATAGCTCTATTCTGTAGCTTTTGCATTCTATCAATTTGCGAGTTACTGCAGCACGAATACAGTATAGTTGAACAATACTCAAAATGTGGTTTTGACTATTGTGTTATAAATTTTTATTGTATTTAGCACAGATAAGTTCTTTCTAATTCTTCTCAAGAAACCAAGTTTTTTTCCTGTTTTTTTGCACGCGTTTTCCATGTGAGGAGAAAACTGAAGACCATTGTCTATTATTACACCGAGGTATTTAATGTTATCTACTTTCTCATCATTTGCCCGTTTATTGGATACTCTCCACACTGCTCATAGTAATTTTCCATTAATTTCGTTTTTTTGCTCATTTAATTTAAGTTTATTCCATTTTTAGCCATGTACTTATTTCGGTAATGTCTTGTGCTAATTTATTTGTACATTCTCGGAGTTTCCACCTACGCTGTATATTAATGTGTCATCGGCATATAGCATGACTTCGCTGCATTTTACCACATTGCCTATATTATGAATAATAATGTACCAAGATTGAGCCTTGCGGGACTCCTGTGTTCACATTTAGGTAGTTGGATTCCTACCCTTTCACTACTGTGGCGCTGCGTTTTATTTGTTTTTTAGGACCTAAAGCAGTTTAGTTAACTATTTTGAACTCCGTACATACATAACTTTTGCAATAGTATATCTCTGTCTTGTCCATGATTTCTTTATTTTCATATCGTTTCCACTCACTTACTACATGGTTTAACAGCTGTTTCACACGAGTATTTCTTTCTGAATCCCGATTGGTATTTTATAAACTATTTATTCGATTCAAATAGTTTTCTAACTGTATTTTGACAGTTTTTTCAGGACTTTCTCTAACGTCTTTAATGAGTTTATGGGTCTGAACTCATCACAGTTTACTGACTTATTAATTTTTTCAAGTGAACTATCATAGTTTCTTTCCATATATCAGGAAACACTCTTGCATGAGGGACTCATTTAATATTTTCAATAGGGAATCACCACTTTATTTCAGTTGTCTAATATCATTTTGGGTTTAACTCTTACATAATCTCTATTTTTTTAAGGATTTGCATATATTTTTCAATTCTTATAAACTTATTTTCCTAAATTTGAAAATGGCCTGAGCTTTTGTGGTTTTATCTACATATTGCACATGGTCACATCGAATCTCTTATGTTCTGTACACTTTCAACAAAAATTTTATTGAATTCTTTAGACAAGTCGTTTCATCACAGTATTTTTTATCGTTAAATATCACATAGTCAATTTGCCTTTTTTTCTGTTTAATACTAATTTTTTGATCTCATTCCACATTTGTTTTTGATCTTTCGCTTATAAAATTCTTTTGTTTACGTAGTTCTTTTTCGCTTTAATAACTTCCTTATTGTAATTATTTCTTGCACTTTTGTAATTTATCCAACTATGGGTTGTACCTATTCTTTAGTTTCTTGATACAGATCATATTTCATCTTCCGGAGATGGTTGTTGTACCAATCATTTATTTTTTACCCGCATGGAATAACTTTCTTCTTCATAAACATCTTTATTGTATTTTCGAAGTTTTCGTCAAAAACTTTAACACCACTGTGCACATCATCACTTGACAAGGTTAGCTTTTGCCTGCCTAACTCGTGAGCAAATTTGGCTTTATCATATTTAAAATATATTATTTTCTTCAAATGTTGTAATACGCTCAGTTTTCTAAAAGTTTATATGGAATTCAATGAGCTCGTGATCTGATAATTATTTTCAAGGCTTTTAGTATTATTAGTACTTCATGTAAGTATTGTTTTTCAATAAAACCGTTTAACTTAAAATTTTTTTAATTATTTTATTCTCAAGCTTTTAGTCTTTATTTAATTGTCTATTATTTCTCATTCTATTTAGTTCATTTAGTGACTCATTATTACAAGGATTCTTTCCTGACAATTTGTTACAATCTAAGTCCTCAATACATAATCCTTCCAAAGAATTTACTCGACTCTGCGCCACGTATGCTTGTCCCTCCTCCAACTACACAAGATTTTGATGTCACTTCTACCGGATCGTATGTAATATTTATTCAAATTATGAGCCAAATCGGACATAATAGGTCGCTTTCTATTCTTGTATGTATTTATGTGTTCCAATATGAGACTTTTTTCTTATTATTGCATTGTCATCGGTTCTGAACTATGTTCCAAGTTTCAAGCTTGTAGCTTATCGGGAAGTTACTTAAATTTCAATTACAAATTCGTTCACAATGCACATAGGTAGATTTTCAAGTTTTAGGCGGCCAAAAATATTTTGATTGCCTATATCTTCTTAAAACTGTTTAATAAATGAAAATTATAATAATTTGTGTATTAATCGGTTATATTAAAGAATAGATATTACACTGTGTAACACTAAAAAATACCTGCGCAATGAGGCTTTTTTTCTTGTTGTACAGCAAGAAGTGTAATAACTTAGTTCTGTCTTTATCTAGGGTAAATTTTTAATGGTTTTATGAAAAATTATAATATTTGTGTAACTAATTGGTTATATTAGAATAGATATTACACTGTGTAACCTAAAAAATACCTGCGCAGTGAGGCTATTTCTCTTGTTGTATAGCAACAAGGGTGTATCAAACCCCCCTACCTGCAAGTATCTGCAGCTAAACTGAATGCAGTTGGCAAGCTAATTGTGCAAGTACCATGTTCAAAACTAATTTTCACTTGGACGGACTTGGAAACATAAGAAAACTGTTTTGAACACCAAAAATCATAAATAAAAAATAGGTTCTTTATCAATTTATAAATTGTAAAAATCACAAACACCAATAATAATGTTAGTATTTACCTGAATAACAGAATCCATCACAATTACTCAATTCAATTGTCTTAAACTTAAAATATTCACGTTAAAACATGCTATTTCACATACATAGATTAAAAAAAACTATAACACGCGTTTCAGAAATAGATAATTCCGATTACTTGACAGCTAATACCAGGTATGCGATGGCTTGGAAAGGGTAGAATTATTGCTCCCCCGTCTATTCTGAAGCTGTGGGAGTGCTTTTTTTGTAATTGTGGCAACTTTTAGAAATTCAATTAAGGCCGCCTAAATGTCTATAATGTACCTATGTGCAACGGCGCGTACATGCGGCCTGCCTGTCAAGTCAAGCTAAATAAAACCGTTTAATAACTTGCCTTCTCAGAAATTCATTCGTGATCAGCAAGTGTCTTTTTGACTTTTCTTCTACATACCTACATACGTACGTATGAGAATCTCTCATTACATTTATTTCTCTCGCATGCGAGACTCATTAGACTCTATAATTTTTTTTCTCTCCTGATTTAACGAGTGGTTAAGAAACTTAACTTGGTCTGGATTTTAATGGAAATATATTATAAGTATATGAAAAACAAGTAAGGAAGGCTTAGTTCGGGTGTAACCGAACATTACATACTCAGCTGAGAGCTTTGGAGACAAAATAAGGGAAATCACCATTAGCAAAATTAACCTAGGGTAACGTGGAATGTGTTTGTATGACATGGGTTTCAAATGGAGATACTAAAGAGTATTTTAAAAGGGAGTGGGCCATAGTCCTATAGGTGGACGCCATTTCAGGATATCGCCCTAAAGGTGGACCAGGGGTGACTCTGGAATATGTGTTGTACGATATGGGTATCAAATGAAAGGTGTTAATGAGTATTTTAAAAGGGAGTGGGCCTTAGTTCTATAGGTGGACGCCTTTTCGAGATATCGCCATAAAGGTGGACCAGAGGTGACACTAGAATGTGTTTGTACGATATGGGTATCAAATGAAAGGTGTTAATGAGTATTTTAAAAGGGAGTAGGCATTAGTGCTATAGGTGGACGCCTTTTCAAGTTATCGCCATAAAGGTGGACCAGGGTGACTCTTGAATATGTTTTACGATATGGGTATCAAATGAAAGGTGTTAATGAGTATTTTAAAAGGGAGTGGGCCCTTAGTTCTATAGGTGTACGCCTTTTCGAGATATCGCCATAAAGGTGTACCAGGGGTGACTCTAGAATGTGTTTGTACGATATGGGTATCAATAAGAAAGTGTTAATGAGTATTTAAAACGTAGTGGGCCTTAGTTCTATAGGTAGGACGCCTTTTTGAGACATCGCCATAAGGTTGGACCAGGGGTGACTCTAGAATGTGTTTGTACGATATGGTATCAAATTAAAGGGTATTAATGAGGGATTTTAAAAGGGAGTGGCCCTTAGTTGTATATGTGAAGGCTTTTCGAGATATCGACCAAAATGTGGACCAGGGTGACCCAGAACATCATTCTGTCAGTACCGCTAATTTATTTATATATGTAATACCAGGAACAGTATTCCTGCCAAGATGCCAAGGGTCGTTTGATTTCGCCCTGCAGAACTTTACATTCTCTTCTACTTAATATGGTAGGTGTCACACCCATTTTACAAAGTTTTTTCTAAAGTTATATTTTGCGTCAATAAACCAATCCAATTACCATGTTTCATCTCTTTTTCATATTTGGTATAGAATTATGGCATTTTTTTCATTTTTCGTAATTTTCGATATCGAAAAAGTGGGCGTGGTCATAGTCGGATTTCGGCCATTTTTTATACCAAGATAAAGTGAGTTCAGATAAGTACGTGAACTAGTTTAGTAAGATATGTCGATTTTTGCTCAAGTTATCGTGTTAACGGCCGAACGGAAGGACAGACGGCCGACTGTGTATACAAACTGGGCGTGCCTTCAACCGATTTCGCCCATTTTCACAGAAAACAGTTAACGTCATAAATCTATGCCCCTACCAAATTTCAAAAGGATTGGTAAATTTTTGTTCGATTTATGGCATTAAAAGTATTCTAGCGAATTAAATGAAAAAGGGCGGAGCCACGCCCATTTTGAAATTTTCTTTTAGTTTTGTATTTTGTTGCACCATATCATTACAGGAGTTTGAATGTTGACATAATTTACTTATATACTGTAAAGATATTCAATTTTTTGTTAAAATTTGACTTTTAAAAAATTTTTTTTTAAAGTGGACCTGTTCGTAATCCGATTTTTCTAATTTTTCCTTAGCATACATATAGTAATAGGAGTAACGTTCCTGCAAATTTCATAATGATATCTTCAACGACTGCCAAATTACAGCTTGTAAAACTTTGAAATTACCTTCTTTTAAAAGTGGGCGGTGCCACGACTATTGTCCAAAATTTTAATAATTTTCTATTCTGTGTCATAAGGTCAATTCACCTACCAGGTTTCATCGCTTTACCCGTCTTTGGTAATGTATTATCGCACTTTTTCTCGGTTTTTCGAAATTTCGATATCACAAAAGTGGGAGTGGTTATTTCCGATTTCGTTCATTTAACACACACGCGAGTGCTGCAGTATGTGCATGATCGGACCCATGTGCACCGAGACTTATTGAACGAACATTCAGCTTATCTTATCACGACAGACGATATGAATATCAGAGCAATTACAACCCCTGAACATGCTTGACCATCGACAGATATATATGTGTGTGTTATTGCTGACACAGTGTAAGCTCTAAGAAACACGAGTGCAATGAGCGTCAAGCACTAAAAAGAATTTGGCTGCTAAATATGATATGGTTTAACTTATGAGAACTGATCCAGTTACTTCACTGTGCACACAAAAGTGAGCTTTATTGTCGATAGGTAGAAGTCGCCGATACTCATTATGTAGCATATACTTTTAGATCTCTATTACAGAGTATATCATAGTTGCGTTGTCGCTACTAGTGCACGCAAGAGTTTTAGTATTTTTCGGCGCAAATACAAGAATTATCTAAGTTACGGTAATTAATATACAGTGCGATTGCAAGTGTTCAACCATCTAAGTTGCACTAGCAAAGAAATTTTTATTTCCTGATTTAAACTCAATGGGTCTTTTTGAAGATGAGGATTACCACTAGTATGCTTTTTTTGAAACTCCAGGACAATTTTAAGCTACGAGACGAAGCAGAGCCACACGAGTAGTTATGATAATCCTTCCATCATAAAAAAAATCATAGTAAAATCTTGTGGAGAAAAAAAAAAGAAAGGAAGAACATGAAGAAGGGAGAGGGAAAGAAAAACAAAGGAGTGAGAGAGAAAAAAGGAGAGGAAATTATAGGAAAGAAGAAAGGGAAGGGGTATTGGAGGAAATAGGGGAGGAGAAAGGCGGGGAAAGAGGGGTTGAAAGACAGTTAGATGGGAGGGAGGGGAGGGGGGAGGAACAGGGGCAAGGAGAGGAAAGAGAGAAAGGGAGGAGGGGGAGGGGGGAGAGGACAGAGTAGAGGGAAGAAAAGAGAGAAAAAGGGGAGAAAGGAGAAAAAAAAAATGCGAGTAAGGAATGAGGAAAAGAGAAGAAGAGGGGAAAAAAACGAAATGGAAGGAAGAAATTACTTAGATTCTGAGCGAAGGGTAGAAACAGAAAAGAAGAAGAACAGTTCGCGCAAATGTTCGACAAAAATACCATTCTTTTCTTTTTTTCTTTTCCTTCCCCTTTCCCCCCCCCCCTCCCTCTTCTCCTCCCCTCCTTCTCCCCTCCCCTCTTTTTTTTAACTAGCGTTTCCCACTAACCCTAGAGCATAAATAACTGCATGAAGGGACATCAGTATTAATTTTATTAGGCATTTTGGCTCTGGGACACATCGGTAAGACACACACATATCCATGGTCGGCGCAATATTACACCCTTTTGGTTTTCTACCACGCTCGGCAAAGTAGCCGGAATAATTGAGTGTTTTTTTAACCAGCCTAAAAAGTAGGTGGTTACATTACGAACGAAATGTTAAACACACAACAGCCTGTACAGATTTAGAAAAAATAAAGTGTAGCAAAAACATGAAAAACTAAAAGAATCGTAAGCGTCAAAAGTATAAGGAAAGATAATAGTAATAAAAAAAAATAAAATAGTGTGGCTTGTATAGTTTATACAAGTATGCAATCTTGAGAGTAATCAATTATACATAAATATGGTTTTTACTTTACACCTAAAATAATTTAATAAAAAATTATACAAAAATAGAAAATTAAAGACCTAATTGTAGTTATGATCAACCAATATTTATTAAAAAACTGCCTTCTAC